>OVAX01001215.1:0-50827 GCA_900406405.1 Lepidium africanum
AGAAACCCGCATCACTCATTCGCAGATCTCTCAAAAACTTATGGACCAATCATAAGTCTTAGGCTTGGATATTTAAACTCAGTAGTCATATCTTCACCAGAAGCTGCTAAAGAAGTACTAAAAACACACGACCAAATTTTGTCTGCCCGTAAGCCACCTAATTCGATGCGGTCAATCAATCACCACAAAGTTTCCGTAGGCTGGCTTCATCCGTCCTCGGATCGTTGCAGGTAAACTAAAAACCAAATTTATTTTTTTCCGCGGTTTTATCATAAGCTTAGATTGTTTTTCCAAGAATTACGATCCTACATATATATATATATATTCATAATATGTTTAAACATAACATAATTAACGGATCATTAACTGTTATGTTTTGTCAGATTTCTGAGGAAACTGTCCGTGACTCTACTCTTCTCCCCACAACGTCTGGAAGCCACTAAAGCTCTGAGGATGAAGAAAGTGCAAGAGCTTGTGAACTTCATAAGTGAAAGCAGCGAAAGAGAAGAAGCTGTCAATATATCTCGTGCATCCTTCAACACAAATCTTAATATCATATCGAACATTTTGTTTTCAGCCGATCTCGGTAGCTACGACTCAAAACAATCCAATGGATTTCAGGATACGGTGATTGCTTCCCTAGTAGCTGCCGGTACACCAGACGTTGCTAATTTCTTCCCATTTTTAGGGTTTCTCGATCTGCAAGGCATTAGAAAGAGTATGAAGGCTTCCACAGAGAAGTTGTTTAGAGTTTTTCGTGGGTTCATGGATGCTAAGATTGCAGAAAAATCGTTGGTGGAAAACTCTAAAGATGTTTCAACTATGGATTTCTTGGATTCGCTTCTCAACCTCACGGAAGGAAATGAAACAGAGCTCGACCACAACGATATTGAACACCTTCTCTTGGTATTGAACAACTTTTATATGAACTTGCATGAATCTTAGTATACCGTTTCATTTTGTGAATCTCATTAATATGTGATTTTATGTCAGGATATGTTTGTAGCAGGCACAGATACAAGCGCTACTACACTAGAGTGGGCAATGGCAGAGTTACTTAAAAACCCTAAAACTATGGCAAAAGCTCAGGCCGAGATCGATCATGTGATAGGACAAAACGATGTCTTGCAAGAGTCTGATCTCTCAGAATTGCCTTATTTACAAGCAGTTGTAAAGGAAACCTTCCGTTTACATCCGGCTGCTCCACTACTCATCCCACGAGAAGCGGAGAAGAATGTGGAGATTCTTGGATTCATGGTGCCTAAAGATACTCAAATTTTGGTGAATGTTTGGGCCATAGGGAAAGACCCAAGCGTTTGGGTAAATCCGACTCAGTTTGAACCAGAGCGGTTTTTGGGGAACGAAATTGACGTGCGAGGTAAAGATTATGAGCTTACACCATTTGGAGCAGGTCGTAGAATTTGTCCAGGATTACCTTTGGCTGTGAAGATTTTGTCTCTCGTACTTGCTTCTCTTCTTTATTACTTTGACTGGAAGCTTCCCAATGGTATTGTATCTGAGGAATTGGACATGGACGAGACGTTTGGTATCACATTACACAAGACCAACCCGTTACATGCCGTCCCCGTCAAGAGACGCCCGATGAATTAGCCATTATAAAATGCTTTCTACTTTCTAGTAAAGCAGAAGTTAAAGTCGACACAATAATGCTTTCATCTTTTTATTAGTTAGTTTTAAATTTGGCCTATTAATTAGCATCGCTCACCTTTGCGTTATCTTTTATAGATCGTAATCAAGATCGTGACTTATTGTTTTCATTGGAAAATGATTTGACTTTGTTGTATCCAAGTGGGGTCCTTGAAAATAATGAGTTGCTATTTTATTACAAAGTAGGGCTCACTTGTATATGATTGGATTCATCACGTGGTAGCACAAACGAATTATTTCCATAATAACTGAAGTAAATTGCAATATTGTTCAAAAATATTCTAGCAATAATGTGTAATCTTTTACTAATTTTTTGTCTCTCACTTTTTCTTTACTTTTTGTATACTCCGAATATATATGGAATAATTATGTGTAGTTTTGTTTCACTTGAGAGACAAAGATGGACATAACCTCTGTACAAGCTCTGTTCTTCTTCTTTTGCCTTATCGCATCATGTTTCTTTATCTTAATCACCACAAGATCTCGACGGAGCTCTCAAGGAGCCACCAAGCTGCCTCCAGGACCTCCACGGCTACCGATCATCGGAAACATTCACCAAGTTGGTAAAAACCCGCACCAATCATTCGCAGATCTCTCAAAAACTTATGGACCAATCATAAGTCTTAAGCTTGGATGTTTAAAGTCAGTGGTCATATCTTCACCAGAAGCTGCTAAAGAAGTACTAAGAACACACGACCAAATCTTATTTGGTCGTAAGCCACCTAACTCGATGCAGTCAGTCAATCACCATAAACATTCAGTAGCCTGGATCCATCCGTCCTCTGATCGTTGGAGGTACCAATTTATTTTTCTTCCACGGTTTTATCATCTTTTTTAAGAAGATTTGCTACTATTTAAAGCTGTAGATTGTTTTAAATGCAAAGCTTGTTCTTTTTCAACAATTATGATATATCGTTTTTCGCCCGTTCAATATCCAAAAATATCAAAAGATACTTTACAAAAAAGGAATCCAACAATAGGTATTTAAAAAATTTATAATTTTCGGATCCTAGAATATACTAAAAATTTTGTCATATTTTAGAGCAAGTGTTCATGTTGCACATGCTTAGATAGGGCGTGTATATATATAAAAAGTTCTTAGAACAACACAATATATATAATATCCACTAGCTAGGGATATAAGACCACCATTATTGGTGGTCTCTAAGGAGTTTCTTAGATTAAAATAATCAAAAGTGAGGGGAGAGAAAGAGAGACGGTTTCTTGGGTTTCTAATGACGTGGCAGATTCTGATTGGTTCGTTGTGTTTTTAGTTTTTTTTTTTTTTTCATTTGACAAAAAAATAATAATAATAAATAAATAAAAGAAACTCTTAGAGTTTCTACCGATAATGTTGCTCTAAGTAATCAACAAGACTTAAAGACTAGATTGTTTGTAGTTGTACTTGTTACGTGCCACAACAAGTACTAGATGAAGATGTAAACGTTGACCTATTTTTGTGAACTGATTAACGGACCATTAACTGTCATGTTTTGTCAGGTTGTTGAGGAAACTGTCGGTGACTCAAATGTTCTCCCCGCAACGTATGGAAGCCAGTAAATCTCTAAGGATGAAAAAAGTGCAAGAGCTTGTGAACTTCATAAGTGAAAGCAGCGAAAGGGAAGAACCTGTCAATATATCTCGTGCATCCTTCATCACATCTGTTAATATTCTATCGAACATTCTGTTTTCAGCCGATCTCGGTAGCTACGACTCAAAACAATCCAATGGATTTCAGGATACGATGATTGCTTCTATGATAGCTACAGGAAAACCAGACGTTGCTAACTTCTTCCCATTTCTAGGGTTTCTCGATCTGCAAGGCATTAGAAAGACTATGAAGGGTTGTACAGAGAAATTGTTTAGGTTTTTCCGTGGGTTCATTGATGCTAAGATTGCAGAAAAATCATTGGAGAATAACTCTAAAGATGTTTCGACCATGGATTTCTTGGATACGCTTCTCGTCCTCACTGAAAGAGATCAAGCGCAGCTAGACCACGACGATATCGAACACCTTCTCTTGGTATCGAACAACTCTTATATAAACTTACATGGATCTTTGATTCTTTGTATACCGTTTAGTTCTGTAAATCTAAATCTCACTAATATGTGATAATATGCCATGTTAGGATATGTTTGTAGCAGGCACGGATACAAGCTCTACTACACTAGAGTGGGCAATGGCAGAGTTACTTAAAAACCCTAAAACAATGGCAACAGCTCAGGCTGAGATGGAACATGTGATAGGCCAAAATGGTGTCCTGAAAGAGTCTGATCTCTCAGAATTACCTTATTTACAAGCTGCTGTGAAAGAAACTTTCCGGTTGCATCCAGCTGCTCCACTTCTCCTCCCACGAGAAGCTGAGACGGACGTGGAGATTCTAGGATTCATGGTACCTAAAGATACTGAGGTTTTGGTGAATGTTTGGGCCATAGGAAGAGACCCAAACGTATGGGAGAATCCAACTCAGTTTGAACCAGAGAGATTTCTAGGAAAAGAAATCGACGTGAAAGGTAGAGATTATGAGCTTACACCATTTGGAGCTGGACGTAGAATTTGTCCAGGATTACCTTTAGCTGTGAAGATTGTGTCTCTGATACTTGCTTCTCTTCTTTATTACTTTGACTGGAAACTTCCCAATGGTGTTGTATCTGAGGACTTGGACATGGATGAGACCTTTGGTATTACATTACACAAGACAAAGCCGTTACATGCCGTTCCTGTCAAGAAACGCATTACTAGTTAGCCATTGTTATTCTTATACTTGCTTCTGTTTTGTCTTAAAGTTTTCAAACCATTTACTTAATGATCCTGTGATTCTAAATATAAGAGAATCATCGATCCACTATGGTGTTTGTTCGGTTGTTCTATAAGTTTGGAGATTTCTGACTAGAGAGAGTTGATATTGGGCCTCATTTATATCTGTAGCTTATTATAAAGCTCAATATATATTGGGCCTCATTATAAAGCCCAATATATATTGGGCCTCTCTCGCTACTCTCTACTTTCGTCGTTATCTAAATCATTCGCATTCTCCGACTACGAGGTTCGCCGGGAGACAGGTAATCCGTCCAGATTTGTTGAAATTTTCCGATTTGCTTTCATTCGTTCATATCCGAACATCTCTCTGGTTTGATCCATGCTCTTTCGGCATTGATTATTTGATTTATTTGAGCATTTTGTTTCCCTTTCACTGTTCTCGATGGGGTTCATGTTTTTGTTGATAAACGCCGAATGTAAATTTTGATACGAATTTGGAAAATCTTCTCAATGGATTCTCTCTAAGATCTAGATACGAATTGTCTGAAGCTTTTGCTGTACCTGAGCATATAGTTGTTTGCACAATTTTTTTGATTCGTTTTCAAGATGTATAGGTTACTTTAGTTGATGTAAGTGAGTATATCGATTTATGGTTTCCTTGGCTCAATCATAGTGCCTTGTTCTCAACTTTAGTTATCATCTTCATCAGTGTAAATGCATTTGTGTCACAATCTAAACTAATACTTAATTGATGTTTAATAGGTAGAAAGTGAGAAAACGCTGTGAATGGTGCTACTCTTCATAAGTTGATAGAATGGAAGAAGATGATGAAAGAAAGCTTGCAGAAGGTTGAGTAAAAGCCAATGGGAAGAGCTTGAATGTTGGAATTCAGAATTTGGCTCTAATTGAATGTCTTCTTTGGTTGTTTGTTTCTGTTCTAATTTGTAAATTTGAGGTCATTATAATTTGGTGTAGAGTGAATAAAAAAAAAACAGAACACAAGAAAATCAATATGTTTACTCTTCAAAGAAGAAGATTGACATAAGACACACAGTGCCGTGGTAGTTTCGATATAGAGACAGAGGTATTGATCTTTCAGCTTTAGTTCTTGTTAGGTTTTCTTAAGAGATTTAGTTTGATTTTTTTGGTTGATTTATGTGGCAGTGAAAAAAGAGAAGGTGAGATCATACCGAGAGAAGACTTCCAAATGGCAAAGCCAAGTATCTGAAAGATTGCAGGCTCTGGATAAGCGTACAGGTGATAATTTAATTGACTTTTTGCTTATTGGATGTATCGATATATGAAGCAACACAAGTGGATTCCTAATTTCATATTGATGCTTGTTTGTTTTGCTTGCTTCTGGCATCAATGGCGTTCATATTTAGGTGTTGTAATGTCTGAGAATAAGGTATCTGACTTGTTCCTTTCTATTCTTTGCGCTCCTATATATTGGTAGCAAAATTTGATAATTTTTTGTTTTTTAGTGATATGTTTCTGTATTGGGATTCATTGCTTCGTAAAATCCATTAAGACATTAATTATATACTTAAATCCTCTTTTTAAGTAATCCTGATATAGGTAATCCTGTGCAGAATAAGATAGAAGCATTTGATAGAAGGGATTATGGTTTATTGGTTTTATTGCTAAGGATGATACAGTTTTGCAAGGGATCAGTTCAGCTGATAGAGTCTTCAAGGATAATGATTTTGAACAAGTGTCTCCCGGTGATCAGGAAAAGGCTATGCATGAATCACAGGGTGCCTTAGGGAACCCGGAAGTACTTCAAATTCTGATATGGGAGGTCCTCATTTGGTGGCACAGAAGGAGTTGATTATTACTTATCTGGGATTCAAGAGGTGTATGATTTAATTCCCATTGATGATGTGCAAAATGACCAAGTTTCTAGCCCTGGACCAGAAGAGAGGTGTGTGGTCTTGAAGGGCCAATACAAGTGCTCCGTTGCCACCAAAGAGAGATAGTACGTTGTTGTGTTAGCTCAGTTCAAGGCGTCATTGTTTCCTCTTCCGAGTCCTCAGATGTTCTATTGCATTCCATTAGAAGGACGACTGATCAGAAGATTAGTTGGTGTGAAGCCGGATTCTCTCTGCATTTCATCTGATGGGGTTATAATGGCATGGAGTAGTTCGAAGGATTCTATTAGTGTGCACTGTTCACCATTAACGGAGTTCTGGTTGCCAAAGCAAAACTTCCTTTCTCTTGTAGCAGAAGTTGCATAGAAATATCCATGGATAGTCAGAATGTCTTGATTGGGATAAACTCATGTTCCAGCTCAGATTTTTTGAGTAGTAACAATAAATCAAAAGATGACAGAAATTGAAAGACTGGATGTTCCATCTCCTTTAATTTGCTTCCTCATCTTATACACACCTCCGGTAATTCTCATAACTTTGTGAAGAAATCAACTTTTTCATTTTCTAGTCTAAGTAACCTGAGATCCTTCTCTTGTAGGTATTCCATGTGCTTAAGCTTGTTCAATGCCAGGATATAACCGCATTGGCTCTGAACGTTGACAATACAAACCTCTTTGTTTCCACAGAAGATAAACAGTTGATGGTTCAGTGTAATTTGATCAAATACTTATTGAAAATGGTGAGATTTGTACTTTTATATATCCAGACCAATATGTTTCCTCGTGATATCATGAATTTACCATTAATTACAAAAAGCCAAAACATCATAGATTTCTGTAATAACAAACATAAAAATTACTAAATTTAGGTGAGCCTATTAAGTACACTTCCAAGTTAGTTTATTCATGCATTAATAGAAAACTTTTATAACTATAATCTTTTTTGTTTCTTTTTCCAACAAATTGACAATTGTAATTCTACACGTCTCATAACAAACTTTTACATATACACACACGAGTTTTAACATCAACATAAAAAGTTCCCTACTACAAGGCAGGTGGATAAGCAATATTATTATTATTATTAAAATTGTTTGATGATTCAGCTCTCTGCACTGCTCTATGAACAGCTCTTCTCAAACTCCATTCATAACAGAACTCCAATGTAAGCCTTAATGCTGTTCCTAAACCTAACACCACTATAACTCCAATAATGATATTAACAGGAAGAGCAGAAACACCAAGTGTGATTGATATCAACACATCCAACATTAGTCCACCAATTAAAATTGAGAATGCTACCCAAAGTGGACTGAAACAACCTCTTTCTCGTTGTTCTTGTTGTGGTCTATAGTTTGGATCAATCCTCCAAACCCAATAATTTGTTGTTGGTTGTGTCTCTATTGGTGGTGTGACATTAACTGCTAAAACTTGACAGATCTCACATTGATTTGAGCCTTTAGTTCGAAACCAAGCATCAATACAAGATCTATGTGCTTTACCAAGACCACCACGACATTCACAACCTAATTCAATCAAACACTCTTCCTTTTCTTGTTGACAAACTCTACACTGCTCTTGAGAGTTACTTCCGTTTCGTGATAAGCTAACCTTTTTTGAGATCTGATCCAATTCTGCTTTGCTTTCATTTTCCTTACTACAATCTCCATTGCAGACAACGATTTTGAGATTCTCTTCATTGCTTGACTCGTTTATCAACAACTCCCTCTGCTTTTTGGGAGCTTTGTCCTCTTCTTCCTCCTCTTGTTGCTTCTGTTTCTGCTTTTCAAGGTCGTCGTCACCATCGGGGCTTGAGCTACTATGCATCTGAGATCCTTATTCACACACTTTCTCTCCCTCTCTCTCAATTCAACAAACCCTAGCAACCCATTTGCGAATTTAGCAAGCAAAATACATAATGGGACCAAGATGAAAGAAAACAAAAGAAAAGATAGATTCAACTTGTTTTTGACTTCAAAGACTTGTAATAATCTTTATTAAATGTTTAAATTCTCTTCCACTGTTAACAAATTGGGCTGGTTTTGATAATTAATTTGTTTAAAATATTCCTATTGGACTATAAATATGTTAGTATTGGGCTATAAATATGGGCCTGGGCCGACCATCGTCGTCTTCTCCAAGTGACAGCTTAATAAAACAAGTAAATGTAGGTTTGCTTCGAGAGACAGAGAGAGATGGGAGGGAAAGGGAAGAAGAGAAGAGAGAAAAACTATCTAGCTGCTCACGGCGGACCAGCGAGACTTCCGCCGCCGCCTGATCGTTCAAAGCAAGATGCTCTTCCTTCGAAGCTCCGTGTTCTCATGAATTACACCTCTCCCTCTCCTCACGGTATCTTCTATTTTCTTTTCCTAGTTGCGTAGAACCATAGAGAGTGTTTGATTTTGTTTGTGTTATGATTTCAATCTGGTTTGACTGTTTTTTGGATCTTCTATCTCTTTTAGATTCGAGTAAACAAGCTGTACAGAAGAAAGATAAGAATACGAAAGCTAAAGTAGATGCTGCAGCAACGGTATAGTTTTCTAACTTTGGTTTGTGATTTGAGGAACTTCAATAAAAAATCGATTTGGCGTTTTCCACACTGAATTAAGTTCATTTTATGACTTCACTGCTACATAACGAAGTGATAATGGTGTTTTCTCGTTATCCTGATAAGAATTTTATAGTCAGTGTTAGATTATACATGTATAATTAGTCGCAATGGGAGAAAAAGTATGCAATTCTTTTATGATTTTCTTACTGTTTATCCCTCTCTTTGTTTGAATCTTCACCATGAATTAAATTTTATAATTAGAATGTCAAGCATGGGAGTGAAATAAAGCCAGAACCAGAGGTGGCTGAGAAAAGAAAAGCTGAGGGCTTCACAACTTCCTCTGATCAGGAGAGTGATGGAGATGAAATAATGTTGAATAAGGGAGATGAAAAGAAGAAGAAAAAGAGAAAGAGGAATCAAATGACAGACCTTCGATTCGAAAAGGAGCTTGCGGAGTTGGATGGTCGATCAAAAAGGAAAGAACGGAAGAAAAAGTAAGCTTATTCACTTCTTTTGGCTCAATCTAAGGAGTTTTCAATCTCTAAAGGACCAATCCTTGTAAGCTTATTTGATTTTGATGACTAAATCGAGATTTCCTACTCTAATACAGGTACTGGGAGGCTAAGAAACAAAAAAAGAATCAAGGAAAGATTGAAGATACACTCCGAGAAAATTTCCCAAAGAATGAACAGATAAGATTTGGTGAGGTGGTGCAAGCTCCACCAAAATTGGCTGTTGTTCCAAAGGTATAGTCTCACTACAGTTTCTAATTGTAAGAAAATCTCAGGAACTTAGCTTAAGTTATGGGTTTAAATGATTACATGTTTATTTGGCAGGCAAGAAAGTCTACCATGAGTGCTTCAAAGGAGAGGCAGCGATTAGAGGCCATTGAAGCTTATAGATCTCGCAAAGGATGGACCTCTAGACCAGGTGTTCAGATTCCTTCCGTGGCCATGCAATAAGATGGACCATGAACTTATTTTGATAGGACTCATCTACATTTTGTACTAGGTTGGTGTAACATAGTAAAATATTGCGTCTTCGGATTGGAATATGATAGTAGAGTCAGTCATCCTCTGGATTATTAATTACAAGAAAAGTTTTGGTTTTTGATTCTATATTTATTGAGGAGTTTTGACTAAAACTCATGGAAACCTGATAAAAGTGAGGCACATGTCCTTGGTTCAATCAAGTGCATAGTCCAACTCTCAAACTTCTAAAATTATCATTACGACAACACTACTTCGAATTGAACTCTGATGACCAAGACCAAAAGCAACTAATCCAGTTGGCTTGGCACAAGGTGGTGAGGGCTTTGTCGATTCAATTATTGCTGACAAAAGAAAAAAGTCCAGACCCTCTTGCTGCTTTGGAGGATTACAGTGTGTTCACTGTTAGTTTTCAGTTCAGCTGATTTCATCTATATTGATAGTTTGTATAGCACGTTATTGATGACTACTGTATTGAAATGAAAGTGTTCTTATATATATTTGAGTCATCCAAATATCAGTTTAAGCAAATTATTCTGTATAAGGAAATCTTTTAGTGTCTGATTTCATCTTTCTTGAACCTCTTTGAACAGAACTCATAGAGGCTTGGCTCTGCTTACACACACTATGTACTATGTAGGCAACTATAGAGTCCTGGTTCAGTCAAGTGCTTGTCCTCGAGATTGCACAGAGATTGAGTCCTCCTTCAACATGAAGTGTAAGCATTCGCTTGTAAGACACATTGCTCTTCTCATCAGCTAGTTTAAAGCGAAAGAAGTGGAGAAGTGCCATTGCTACTATCTTCATTTGCCGGTATGCAAAATCCTTACCAAGACAGATTCTTGGACCAGCCTACATACACAAAAAGATAAGAAATTAGTTTCAGGATCTTACTCTTAATTACATTTATTGTCTGCAAGAGAGTGTACATACATGAAAGCTTATGAATTTGAATGGTGATTCAGGTTGGAACACGCCGTCCTTTAGCCATCTCTCTGGTTTGAATTCCTCAGCATCTTGACCCCAAATGTAAGTCATTCTACCCATTGCATAGGCTATGTAGTAGACATTATCTCCTTTCTTCACTCTGTGACCATCTGGAAGAATGTCATCATTTTCTGCACATCTCATGTCCTTTAAAAGGGCCAAGAAAGTTTAAGAAAAATCTCAAGTCCCAATTACTTTGGTTTTAGTAGCTTTTAAAATGTTCAATCTCTAAAATAGTGATTATTTTACCACAGGCACAGGAGGGTAAAGCCTCAAGGTCTCAGACAATGCTGCATGGAGGTACTGTGCCTTATCAAGAGCCTCTTCTTTAATACTTTCAATGAAAGCATTTGCATCAGTTGTTTTCTCGTTACTTGATGTCACTTCTCTGATTTCTTGTACGATTTTCTCCTGAACAAGTGGGTTTTTGCAAAGCATGTACAAGAACCAAGAGAGAGCTGCAGCAGTTGTGTCCTTACCAGCAATCATGAAATTCAAAATTATATCTCTCAGGTACTTATCATTCATGTGCTCTGGATCTTTTTCACTCTCGACAAGAAATCTCGATAGTATGTCCTCTTTAACCACCTAAGGACAAACCAAACATGAGGTTTAAAGACAGTAAATGCAATCTCAAAGCGGATAGACTTAAGAGAAGTATAGAACTCACAGTGTCATGTTCCTTGGCAAGTTCTTTTCTTTTGGTGGTAATGAGACTATAGACAAACTTGTCTATAGTATCAATGCTCTTCTTGAGTCTATATTGTGATCCAATGTTGAGAAACCATTTCAGCTTCCAAAGTGGATCGATGAATCTGGTACTAGTTGCAACGTTACCTTCATCAAAAGCCTCCATGAACATTTCCCCTTCTTTGCTAAATCCATCCAAACACTTTAACTCCACACCAAACCCAATTTTGAAGATAGAGTCTAATGTACATCTCATCAACATATCCTACCTCAAATCCAAACAAAACTTAAGTAAGACAGAAGTATCCTTTCGAGTGGAAATAATGAGTTTGGTTTTTTTCGAACTTACTTGAGCATCAAAAGATCTTCCAGACAAAGCAAAATCCTTAACAAAACCAACTAACTTAGATGCATTTCTCCTAAAAACAGAACAGCTAAAGTCTCTTAAAACTCTAGTAGAAAACTCAAAACTCGCAAGCTTCCTCTGTTGTTTCCATTTCCCTCCATCAACAGCAAAGATTCCATGTCCCAAAAGATCTGCTAGATTCTCTCTACTACTTAGTCCTTTACTATAGTTGTCGAATTTTGTTTTGAGTATATGCTCCACATTTCGAGGATCTGCAGTTAATATCTCGCTTTGTCCTGGACTCAAAAACCTGTAAGTTGACTTTGTTCTTGCGATCTCTGTTTCATAATCATATAAGTCATCGCTGTGGAAGAGAAGATCGAAGACTGTGGCATGTACTGGAGCATATCTCTTGTCGTTTCTGGATTTCCCGGTGAAGATTCTGATCGTGAGATAGATTGTTAAACACAGAACAATGAAGATTGTTGTCACCACTAGAATCACTATGCTCATCAAAATCTCCATTCCCTTCTGTTGTTTTCTTTGGCTACGTCTTACAATCAGTACGAGGGTTCTAAGCACGAGCCCTTCGTACAAGTCAACGGTCCCGATGGTCCCGATGAAGTAGAAACAGAATTCAACAACGGAACGGAAGTATTGCGACCAACCATAATATAGGCTTTAAAAGTATATTATTGGGCCTATAGCATAGGCTTTAAAAGTAAATAATTGGGCCTATCGTGTCTTAAAATATTGGGCCTTAAAAAGTAATCCCATAATATAGGCCTATCATAATATGTCGGCCTTTTGAAGCAAAATCCAACCTCTCTTTGATTTACCGTATGTTGTTGTTCTTCGTTTTCCAGTTCATTTGATTCTCATCAATTTTAATCAACTGGAAATTTTGATTTGATTCGATTTGATTTGTCTCAGATATGAGTTTGATTTCTAAGCAAATCGTGGTTAGTGAAACCAACTTTATACTTTTGATGTTTGCTCATAAATTGTTATCGTTTGATTCGATTCGGAACTGATGATTGAATTTTTTGTTGTTGTTGCTTAGATATGAGTTTTCTTAAGGGTTTACTTGATTCGCTTAGCTCGATTTTCAACGAAGAACACAGTCATTACGAGGAATCTAAGCACGATCCTGGTGTATCATCAACTTCTCCTGGCTCTATGAATGGTGTTGATGGAGTTCCGGTAACTAACGAACGAATTGCGTATAAGCTTAAAGGATATTTTGATTTGGCGAAGGAGGAAATTGCCAAAGGTGTTAGAGCAGAAGAGTGGGGTTTACATGACGATGCTCTTCTTCATTACAGAAATGCTCAGAGGATCATGAATGAAGCTAGTTCTACTCCTTCCCCTTCGTATATTAGTTCGAGGTATTGATCTTTCTGCTTTAGTTCTTGTTAGGTTTTCTTAAGAGTTTTAGTTTGATTTCTATTTTGTTGATTTATATGGCAGTGAAAAGGAGAAGGTGAGATCATACCGAGAGAAGATTTCCAAATGGCAAAATCAAGTATCTGAAAGATTGCAAGCTTTGAGTAAGCGTACAGGTGATAAATTCAATTGACTTTTTGCTTAATGGATGTATTGAAATATGAAACAGCACAAGTGCATACCCAATTTCACATTGACACTTGTTTGTTTTGCTTGTTTCTGGCATCAATGGCGTTCATATGTAGGTGTTGGAATGTCTGAGAATAAGGTATTTGTCTTGTTTCTTTCTATTCTTTGAGTTCCTATATATGGGTAGCAAAATGTGATAATTTTTGTTTTTTTATGTTTCTGTATTGGGATAGTTTGCTTTATAAAATCCATTAAAACATTAATTGTATTCGTAAATCTTCTTTTTGATCCTTGATTATGTAGAGAACCGTAGCATCTCCTTCTTCAACTTCAGCTTCCTCTACAGCGTCAAGGTATAGACGAAGTCCATCACAAAAGACTCCAGTTGCCAGAGGTGGCATAGCAGTGGCAAGGAACCCTAAAGATGCTGCTGCAATCCCAAAACCAGTGAAAGAATCTGGAAATGTCTACGATGATAAGTTAGTAGAGATGATAAACACAACAATAGTGGATAGAAGCCCATCTGTGAAGTGGGATGATGTCGGTGAGTGTCATTGTTCTGCTTCTCTTCGTGTTGTACCTTTTCGATGCAATATGTGGAAACACATTGAAGCTAAACTATTGCAGCTGGACTTGATGGAGCAAAACAAGCTTTATTGGAAATGGTTATATTACCATCAAAACGAAGAGATTTGTTCACTGGTCTCCGAAGACCAGCAAGAGGTAAAATTTGCAAGCTTGATTTCTTCGTGATCTTCTCCAGTACCCTCTTGAAAACATTTCTTCTTTGTTAGGTCTGCTTCTCTTTGGGCCACCTGGAAATGGGAAAACCATGCTTGCCAAGGCAGTCGCTTCTGAGTCGGAGGCAACATTCTTCAACGTTTCAGCATCTTCTCTGACGTCAAAATGGGTGTGTGCTTATCGTGGTTCTGTACTCTCTTTTGTAGTTAGGCTTGTTGAAGATATTTATTAAATTATATATAATATTGACTTTACTGTGCTGCTTCAGGTGGGTGAGGCTGAAAAGCTAGTTAAAACGCTGTTTCAAGTTGCAATATCCAGACAACCGTCTGTGATATTTATGGATGAAGTATGTTTTCGCTTTTCCAGTCTAATATGTGAACTTGGTAGATAATATCATTAAGTTGTATTTGACCGAAGTGCTTCCTAAAAATCGGTACCCTTAGTAAGATGCAGCATTGGAATTAATAGTGCCTGTTTTTGTTCAGTGTCAAGATCGATTTCATGATATACTGATAATTATATTGTTACTTGGAGATGTAAATATGTTTAGCTGTGTTTGTCAGATAGATAGCATAATGTCTACAAGGTCAATCAGTGAGAATGAAGCAAGTAGAAGGTTGAAATCAGAATTCCTAATCCAGTTTGATGGTGTGACTTCTAATTCTGATGATTTGGTGATTGTCATTGGTATGATTCCTGCTGATTAAGTCCAACATCAAACTCAATCTTTACTCTGTTTAGATTTGTGTGTGTGTGTGCGCGCTTGAGTTGCAAAGAACATTTCTGAGTAGCAGGTTACATATATTTTGTTGTTCCTTCTCAATTTGCTTGGGTATAATGTTTTGCAGGAGCTACTAACAAGCCACAGGAGTTGGACGACGCAGTGCTTAGGAGATTGGTAAGAACATCATCGTCATCAGGATTTTCTTGTCCAACAATTCTTAGGAAAGTATCTGATTATGTGATTTGATGTTATCACTTTGCTAGGTGAAGAGAATATATGTACCGTTGCCAGATTCAAACGTCAGAAAACTACTTTTTAAAACTAAATTAAAGTCCCAACCTCACTCTTTATCCGGCGCTGACATTGATAAAATCGTCAGAGAAACCGAAGGCAAGCTCTATAGACTCAGATTATTTATTACCAACAGACTTGTTAATGTGTCGAATCAGTTAAGTACTAAGGATCAGATTCCTTGTGTTACAGGATACTCAGGAAGTGATCTCCAAGCATTGTGTGAAGAAGCTGCAATGATGCCAATTAGAGAACTCGGTGCAGATATTCTTACCATCCAAGCAAATAAAGTATTGAACCATAATTAGCCTTAAACTCAACTTGAAGTCTTTGAGTTTAAAAGGTTTGATCAATAGTTGTGTTATGATGTAACAGGTGAGACCACTACGATATGATGATTTTCGGAAATCAATGGCAGTGATCAGACCAAGTTTGAGTAAAAGCAAATGGGACGAGCTTGAACGTTGGAATTCAGAGTTTGGCTCTAATTGAATTTCTCTTTGTTGTTTGTTTCTGTTGTAATTTGTAAATTTGATGTCATTATAATATGGTGTAGAGTGAAAAAAGCAGTACATAAAATATCAATATGCTTACACTTCAAAGAAGAATATTAATAATGAAACTTGACATGATAGTTTGGAAACTGAGAGAGAACGTTGAGGGTAAAATCGTCATTGTAAGTTAATAGAAGTTAATCGAAATTTACCAAATGCTGCGTATTAAGTAGATTTTCTAAACGCAACAGAGCCGAAAATAAAGCCCATCTCTACAGGCCCAACAAAAAACAAATCTGTAGTGATGGCTTCGTTAATTGCTCTGTTGCGTTTATAGATTTCTTCAGGATCTTTGAATTCAAATTTTGTCTTTCCGCTCTCTTTCTCTTGAAGAACAGTGTCTTGTTCTCTCGGTTGTCAAGTCGTTACCGGAAAAGATGAGTAAGAAATCGAGAGATTCTGACGAATCTGAGAAGCAGTGGTCCCTAGCGGATTTCGAGATCGGGAAACCGCTTGGAAAAGGCAAATTTGGGAGAGTTTATCTCGCTCGAGAAGTCAAGGTATTCGTTTCCCTTGGGTTATTGTTGAAATATTCCTCTTCTGTCTTTAGATAAGGGTTTATATTACTGTTGAATTGTGCTTTTAGCTATCATGGAAACCTAATTTAGTGATTCAACTTTTGTTGCGGTTTTGTTTAATTTGGGATAGAGCAAGTACATAGTGGCGTTGAAAGTGATATTCAAAGAGCAAATTGAGAAGTATAGGATTCAACATCAGCTTAGGAGAGAGATGGAGATCCAAACGAGTCTAAGCCATCCGAATATCCTGCGTCTTTACGGTTGGTTCGATGACGCTGAGAGAATCTTCTTGATCCTCGAGTATGCTCATGGTGGTGAGCTCTATGGTCTTCTTAAAAAGAATGGTCATCTTACCGAGCAACAAGCCGCCACAGTGAGTCTCTAGCTTCATCTCCCTTTAACTCAGTTTTCCTGTTTCATTTTGTCGCAATCTTGTCAAATGCTATGATTCCTTGGCATTGTCTGTTTGACGACTGTAGAAGCTTTGTGATAAACTTGCTTATTGTGGTGAAATCGTTGGTTTTATTTCTTAACGATATACTGGATTTCAGTACATTGCAAGTCTCAGTCAGGCTCTAGCCTATTGTCATGGAAAATGTGTGATTCATAGAGACATCAAACCTGAAAACTTGTTGCTCGATCATGAGGTATGTGTGTGTGATTATAAAATTTGGATAGAAAGTTAAAGCTTATCTATCATTAATATTGTCATATGCATGCAGGGGAGATTGAAAATTGCTGACTTTGGATGGTCAGTTCAGTCAAGCAACAAGAGGAAAACAATGTGTGGGACCTTGGATTACTTAGCACCTGAAATGGTAGAAAACAGAGATCACGATTATGCAGTTGATAACTGGACTTTAGGCATACTGTGCTACGAGTTTCTTTACGGTAATCCTCCATTCGAAGCCCAGAGTCAAAACGATACATTCAAGAGGTAAAAGAAGACTTTATATCTGCTAGAAATTACAGAAGAAACTTAAAACCTCAATTCTTGATAAGATTTTCTACCTAATGGTGTGCAGGATTCTTAAGATTGATTTAAGTTTTCCATCTACACCAAATGTTTCAGCAGAAGCCAAAAACCTTATCAGTCAGGTACACCCAAACTAAAGCCTACACACGATGACTCTCTTGCTTGACTAGTTCTCAAACATTAACATATAATTATCAAAAATCTTTTGCAGCTTCTTGTTAAAGATCCCTCCAAACGACTCTCTATTCAGAAGATCATGCAACATCCATGGATTGTCAAGAACGCAGATCCTAAAGGTGTTTGCCTTACTTAATGCTATTCTAATCTCAAGACAAGTAGCTATTATGTAATATGTCAAATGTTATGGGAAGAAAGTCTTAATTGATGCTATTCTCCTAATCTCAGGATAAGTAGTTTTTATGTAGTATATCAAATGTTATGGGAAGAAAGTCTTCAAAGTTCTGAGCAAAAACATTCCAGGTATCTCATTTTAGCATAAATATTTTACTGTAATTTGACTTGTACTAACATCTAACACATTCTGGAAGATCCATAGATAGAAATTAAAAACATCAAAACACTTGAATCCAACAACATTTATATGCTTCTAAACACCTGAAGAACACAATGACAAGATCTCTTCATTGTCTCTTTCTCCCCTTAAAGCTGTGTCAGTAATGGTGGTGTCGGTACTGCAACTACTAGTGCTCTTCTCATCAGAAACTCGAGACAATGGAACCCCCATGAGTGAAACAGAGAGCTTCTGGCCATCCTCTTTGCAAGACACAGATGTAGCCGCTTTATTCACAGTTAACGAGCTAACACCGATGTTTTCATGCGAGTTAGTATCCACTGGATGCTTCTTCTTGATACCTCTATGCATGTGCTTCTCGCAGTATTTCTGCCCACACAAAGCGCCCTTGCCGCATCTCCACTTCTTCCCATCTGTTCTTCGACACCTTCCTGGTTCATTGTCTTTTTCAAATCTCTGGAAACGAAACCCATCACGATCTACAACATAGAAGCAAGATATAAGACCAACAAGGTTATGAATATACCCTGAAATTCACAGTAAGCCAAGTTTTGTATTACCTTGAAGAACAGTGTCAAAGAGGATACCAGGAATCAAGCCACCATTAAGAACTATATCCTTCCATTCTCTGCTTCTTGCAACTATATTATTCTTCCAATTGCTTGTGACTTTTGCAGCTTCTAAGGAACTTTCAGATACCTCAGGGAAGAACTTTTGAATAGAAGGTAACCTCTCATCACCTGGTAATCAAACAATGGAGCCTAGTCAATACATGGAACAATGAAAGGATTTTATAGATAGTTTTTCTATAATACCTTGAAGGGGAACAGCTCTAACACACGTATTCGACTCTCTTTGACCACTGAAGTCATCATAACTCATCTCCATGTTCCTTGTGCTCCTATCATCATGACTCGCTCTTTTGTTTGTCAACTCAGAGATAACTAAAGATGGACGACTGACATTATCACAGGCTCCAACACTAGGCAGTGAAGCAATAGTAACTCCCTGAGGGTTACTAAAACCAGACATTGTCCCATGAAGAACACTTTGACTCTCATTATTTCTGTCCAAACCATAATTGTTGTCGTTTTTGGTCAATGCAGCAGAGGTCGAAGCAACCTCACAAGAAGATTCCACAAGCTTTCTTGAACGTTTACGACCTCGATGTATGTGTCGTTCACAGTACTTTTGAAAAGGAAGAACCGTATTGCTACATCGCCATTTCTTTCCATCTGTTCTCCAACACCTTGTGGGTTCTTCATTTCTTCCCACCGTATTTAAATGGTTTAATGCTTTATCACGTAACACTGCAACTCAATCGCCAATAACCACAAAATCAAACTCAGACAAGAATCCATTCAAAAACAGAACACAGACTCTTAACAGATTTAAAGACAACTAAAGTCTGGTGTATGTGAAATCTTTCAACTTCTCCTACTCAAAACCCAATAACCAAAAAGAAAAACACACAAGAATACTCTTAACTGTTGAATCCCTAGATTCTGAGGTCAAAGTACTTACGAGAAGAAGAGTAATTGGAGGAAGCAAGACTGTTCCAAATAGGAACCATAAGGTGATGAGGAACACGAAGACCAGCTTCTATGTATCTATACACCAAAGCTTGCATCTGAAACTCTAGTAATTGCGCTGATTTCATCCAAGGCCAGCTCTTTCTTCTCCTTTCCTTATCTTCATCCTCCATTTTAGAGCTCTTCATCGTCATAACAAAAAACTAGTTTGTCTCTCTTTCAATACATAGAAAAGGAGAAAACTTTTGAAACTAGCAAGAAAAACCCACCTCCCAAGAAGAAAAAGCTTTTGATACAGAGTAAACAAAGAGGAAAGTCTCTCTGTTTGTCACTGTTTTAACCACAAGGAGAGAGAGAAAGAGAAACAGAGGAAAAACGAAGAGGTGAGTGAGTATGAAGAGACTTAAAGGCAGTTGTCAGATTCTGACAGATGCGTCAGCGATTGTCAGCCTTATTTGAATACTTTTCGGACAAAGAAAAGTTGAGTTTCCCTCTTTAAACAATGCCACTGTGACTGATAACTCTGTCACCTGTTCCACTAGACCTCCACGTTCTTTATCTCCTTGGGCCCATTTATCATCAAAGCCCATTACTTCTCCTCCACTAATTGGGCTCTACTCTTCTTTATTGCTTTAATTATAGCATCTTTCAGTTTTGTTGATTCTACTACATTTTGTTTCCCTTAATGCTTTTTTATCTTGGTAACAATTATAATTATAAAATACATATCTCTTTAAATAAAGAAAAATACCATGTTTATAGTATGCAAAAAAAGTTTGATGTAATGCTCAAGTATAATATAATCACTATTGATTTTATTTATATTTATATCATCCACACATGTAAGGTAATGCTTTAACAGCTCAAAAAATCTTATAATGGGAAGCAGTGTGGATAATTTGAAATATTTTTTAAAAAAATGAGAATCTATATCTATATATAAAACACTACAAAATTAAAGGTGCAAAAAGAAAAGTAATCTAAATAGTCTTTTTTAATGCTAAATAAAAATATCAGGTGAAGAAAAAGAAGCCCAAAGAATAAATTTTGGTAATATATAAGCAACAGGACAATTAAATAGAATGGCCTCTTTCTTATTCTTACAGCTATGTCCGAAAAAGCACATGGCCCCAATCCAACCCAATTTAAACTCATGCACTTGTTTATACAACACACAATCCAAAGACCAAAAAGACCAAATTACCCCTAGTTAATATTTTAACCTAACCATAGTTAATATTTAACTGTAGTTAAAATAAAGATCCTCTTCTTTTAACTTCATAAGTCTCTTCTCCACTTCTTCTTCTCTGTTCTTCACTGACACTTAAAAACCCAACTGTCTTCTCATGGCGGCGCCACGTACTTTCTCCCTCCTTGCCTTCACTTTCTCTCTCCTCGCCGTTGCTTCCACCGTACGTAGCCACAACATCACTCAAATCCTCGCTGATACTCCTGATTACTCTTCCTTCAACAGTTACCTTTCTCAGACGAAACTCGCCGATGAAATCAACAGTCGTACGACGATTACAGTCCTTGTACTCAACAACGGCGCAATGTCTGCTCTCGCCGGAAAACATCCACTCTCCGTCATTAAATCCGCCTTAAGCCTCCTTGTCCTCCTCGATTACTACGATCCTGTAAAACTTCATAAGATCTCAGAAGGTACAGTTCTCTCCACCACACTTTACCAAACCACCGGTAATGCTCCCGGAAAGCTAGGATTCGTCAATATCACCGATCTTAAAGGAGGTAAAGTCGGTTTTGGCTCCGCCGCTTCAGGTTCTAAACTCGATTCATCTTACACAAAATCCGTTAAACAAATTCCTTACAATATCTCCATTCTCGAAATCGATGCTCCAATCATTGCTCCGGGAATCTTAACAGCTCCGGCTCCTTCCGCCGCCGTGTCTAACATCACCGGTTTACTCGAAAAAGCCGGTTGCAAAACCTTTGCTAATTTGCTTGTTACAAGTGGAGTTCTCAAAACTTACGAAACCACCATTGATAAAGGCTTAACGGTTTTTGCACCGTCCGATGAAGCTTTTAAAGCTGAAGGTGTACCAGATCTAACGAAGCTCACACAAGCTGAGGTAGTCTCTCTCTTACAGTATCATGCCCTCGCTGATTACAGACCTAAAGGCTCATTAAAGACTAATAAACAAAATATCACCACATTAGCCTCTAATGGTGCCGGAAAGTTCGTTATAACAACCTCAACCTCCGGCGACGAAGTTATTCTCCACACCGGCGTTGCTCCGTCGAGACTCGCCGATACAGTGCTTGACGCAACTCCGGTTGTTATATTCACCGTCGATAATGTGCTTCTTCCAGCTGAGCTATTCGGGAAATCACTTTCTCCGGCGCCGGCGCCGGCTCCAGATACTGCACCGACACCATCTCCGGCGGATGCACCTTCACCTACCGCAGCTTCACCACCAGCACCACCGACGGATGATGCACCGGAAAGTGCTCCTTCAGATTCACCGACAGGTTCTGCAGCTGACAGTAAAGCTAAAAACGCGGCGGTTGGATTGAGCACACCGTCGTTGTTCACTGCATTGGTCACATTCGCCGCCGTAGCCATCGCCGTGTCTTTCTCGTCTTGAATATTTTCGAATTCTCCGTAATTACGAAACTGCCACTCCGTTTGTTTATTTAAAATATTTTTCTTTTTTGAATTTTATTTTTGTGGTTTTTTATTTTTCTGTTTGTTGAATTGAAACCTTAAAAATTAGAGAGTTGAGGTTTATTTTAATCTTTTGTTAATCACATTTTCATTATTGCTTTCACTTGTTGATTTGATAGTCTTCTGTTGAGAATTGAGATCTTTGTCTTTCGTTAATTAACTTCTTTCGAATTTTTGGATAAACTACTTATTATTATAAATTTTTTTCTCTACCGACAAAAACACATTAATCATTTTAATTATTTTTAAGAAAAAGACCCAAGACAATAATGTAACAAAACAATAGTATTTAAAGATGCTTTAATTGTATTTGGTAATTTCCTGGGCCCAATTTTTTATTTTAGAATTCGTATATTTTTGTTTTCCTTTTTTAAAATTCGATTAGAAAGCAAATTGATATACTTTCCACGAAGAAACGAACAAAGCAAATTCGTATATTTTTGTTTTTTCTTCTGATCTTGATTTTATAGATCTTTCATTTGGGATTTCTCTCCCCCTTAGATCCTATTTTCTATATCTTTCATCATAGATTTGGCTAATGATATGGACTTATTGGTCTTGGTTGTCTATTGAATGGTATTAAATATGGTATTCTCAAATTATATTTGCATTGATTTCAATTGCTTTAGATGGATTCGTTTTCCCTTTACCGGAGTGATTACCTCTAAATATTATTCCATACCAAATCAGTTCTGTGATAGGCTGAAGTTTAGGGATTGTATATTGATTGTGAATATCCTATATTGGGATTTTATGTTTGTTCTATATATTAATCGTTCTCTAAAATATGGACTTTCGGTTAGACAATTCAGATTCGAGTTCGAGAAATTTAAAATTTGAAAGAAAGTATCCAAATGATAAAAAAAGATATTCGGTTTGGTTCGATTTATAGACAATTACCAAACTTTGAATCAAATCTTCTAATAATTTTGGATTATTTGGATATTTAAAGTTATTTGGTAATTTGGTTTAAATTTAATTAATCTGAACATAATATTAATAGAATTTTGTTGATAAAGCTTTCTTAATATAATCTTTTGAAGAAAAAAAATCGATTAGAAAGCAAATTGATATATTTTCCAGGAAGTAACGAACAAAGCAAAGTTTCCACTTTAAGACTTTACTTGATTTAAATATTTTGGTAATCTCTTACTATTAATGGAACAATGAGAAGCTTCCATATTTGCATATTATACCAAACGGTATCGTTTTAAATGTGCAAATCAATTAAACCAATGAGTGGGTCTACACTCTTGAGGGTTGGCAAAAGTGGCCCAGTTACATTTATTAAGAGAGCGAAAAAGCCCGATTTGTTTCATATTATTTTGACACCGACACTTCTTTGGACGATGAAACGTTTCTTTGTTCCGAGAACACAAACACTACCGTTCTTAACTCTATAAAACGACACTCGTTTTTATTACTATATAGCGAACGACAGAGCGTTTAAATATCAGTCTTCCTCGAGAAGCTTTTACCAGTAAGTGCCAAGAGACTCGTCACAACACTAAAAGCCACTTCACTCGGTCAGTGAATATTAGACAGTTAGGGTTTGAAAATCCCCGCCATTTTTCTCGCTTTCTATAATCGGAGCGTTGATGGCGTCGGCGTCGGCGTCTACGGCGGTTGAAAAAGACGAGAGAAAAATTGCTCCGGGAACATTGAACACAGGCCAGGACATCAAAAAGGCTGCTACAGCATCGGGGATAAATAACCAAAACAACGCTTCTCCATCGGTAAATTCAAAGGAGTTCATCGTCTCCGTCGCAGCTAATATCGCTTCTCAGCCGTTGCAGAACTACGATTCGAACGTCTGGGGAGTCCTCACCGCAATTTCAAGCAATGCTCGCAAACGCCAGCAGGTTTGTTTCTCTCTTAAAACCCTAGTCTATCGGATTCTAGCTTTATTGGGTCCAGTGACTTGGAATTCTGGAATTCTATGGAATAAAGTGATTATCTTATGAGAGTTTAATTCGATGCCCGATCAATGAACTTCAGGGCATAAATATACTTTTGACTTCCGATGAGCATTGCTTCGGGCGGCTCCCGTGTCACGCCAAATATCAGATAGAATCAAATGCAATAAGTGGAAATCATTGCAAGATATACCGTAAGCAAATAACAGGCGTTGATGGTGATAATTCATCTAGCTGTGATGTATCTGTTTTTTTGGAAGACACTAGGTTAGTGAACCTCTCTTCTGTTTCAATTATGTTATTCATTTTCTTTGCGTTTTATTTAAATGCACGCTGTGTTTATGACTCCAGCACAAATGGTACGTTTCTCAATTGGGAGAAGTTAAAAAAGAAAGGTCCTGAAGTCAGGGTTCAGCATGGTGACATCATATCGTTTGCGGCTCCTCCGGAGCATGGTAACATAAGTTCTCTTCATCAGCATTTTGAATATACATCCCATCTTTTTTTATCAATGTTTTCGTGGCTAAGTGGTTATAGGTTTGTTTGTCTGGGTTACTATAATGCTTCTTTTTATACCCATTTTTCCAGATCAGTAAACATATTAACACTTGACCGCTGCATTATTTTCAGAAAAGGCCTTCGCATTTGTATACCGTGAGATACTCGGTAATAATCCCGCACTTTCCTGCGTGAACAGAAAAAGAAAAGCAGGTATCAGTCACTAAGGACCAATTTTTTCCCTAACTAAGGAATGACACGTCTTAGTTAGCCTTTGTCACCATTGTATAGCATGTGTTTTGTCACTACTGATCTGTTGCTTTATTTCTGTGAAGAGGATATTACTTGTGAAATTAAGAGGCCGAAGGGAATAGGCATTGGTGGTCCCAATGGTCCGATATCCCTGGATGATTTTAAGAGCCTCCAACGTTCAAACACAGTATATTCATCATCGATTTTGATTCTCGTTAATAGATGTAAGTGATTTTATCAACCTTGATGTCATTCTAACCCAACTTTTGTGTCAATGATCAATGCTGTGTGCAGGAACTGAGGAAGCAAATAGAAGCACAGGTGCTTACCATTGACACTTTGCGTAATGAGTCCCGCTCAATTGTGGAGCACCATGAAATTGTATGTTGAGTTTGTCTTTATATTTTTGTTGTGGCGGGTGGTATTTTGTTATTTGAAATGCTGCTGTAGATAGTAAAATCAATAAGAAATATGTTTGAATTATTAATGGTCTATTAAGTAATATATACTAATATATTGTTGCATTTGCAGGAAATAAAAAGGATTAAAGAATCGGTTGCAAAATCATTTCATAATGAACGGATTGAGATGCGTGATCTATTAGATACTAAGCAGAAGGAACTGGCGCAGGTCAACAAATTATCAGCTGAACAAAAGCAGTCCATAGATGAACTTGGCGAGAGAGTAAGTGCTTCTTTGCAATCTCTCAGTGAGGCAAATGAAATAATTAAAAGGTAAACAAATTGCTTTTCCCTTAATGATTGTCATTATTTGGATCATATATGCAAATATTGTGACAAATGTAAATTATTTGTCCAACAATGATTAAGGAAAACATATCTACGTTAATTTCACCACTAACCAGTTCTCTACTTTAAGCTTTGTTTCTCTTGTTCAGATGATTTTCTTCGTATTGAGTTATAGATCGTTCTGGAATATCTTAAGTAGCTATGCTTTTATAGCCTGACCAATCCATATATGCAACCCAAAGAAAAATTTACGTATTGTTTTCACTTTTCAGTCAAAAGGCATCTATAACTGAATTGAAGACAGCGTTGGATGAAGAGAGAAACCAAAGAAAGGAGGAAAGAGAAACTGCCGTTGCTGAATTAAAATCGGCGGTACATAGATGCCAAATTGAAGCGCAGGAAGAATTGAAAAGATTTTCAGATGCTGCTATGAGACACGAGAGGGAACAGCAAGAAGTAATCAACAAAATGAAGGTATGAAAAGACTTAGGTGTGTATGAATGAACTCATCCCTATTATTATGCTGTAGATTAAGTCAATTTTCTTGACAAATATTTCAGGAGTCAGAGAAAGAAAGGTCCGTGCAAGTAGAAACTTTGATGTCAAAATTGGTATGTTCTTCTAACTTATTATAAAAATAATTACCCTCTTTATTATATTCTTTGTAAGATTTTTGTCATTTGAGAAATTTGTTGGTGTTTTACAGGAAGATACTAGACAGAAGCTGGTCTGTTCTGACAATAGAAACCGACAGCTAGAAGCTCAAGTTACCGAGGAGCAGCTTGCTTCTGCTAATGCACAAAACGTATCTGACCTGAACGCAATTTCCCTCTTGTTTTGCATGGTTCTTTTATATTTTCTTTATGAAGTAACAATTGCATGTGTTGCAAAAATTAATATTTGGAGCAGAAAATGGAAGAGCTTGACCTCGAAATAAAAAGACTGCAAAAGGATCTGGAGAGTGAAAAGGTAAGCATGGAAACTGATTTGCGTCCCACTATACTTTCCTGAGTCTTACTTTTGCTACAGAAATCTAATAACATGCTCTCGGATATATTGTGTACATGTAACTGTGTATTTGTAGGTTGTCTGTTGAATTATATGTTTAAGCTGAGACTTTCTTTGTTATGTTAGCAGGCAGCCCGAGAAGAAGCATGGGCGAAAGTTTCTGCCTTAGAACTAGAGATAAGTGCTGCTGTTCGAGATCTTGACGTTGAAAGACAGAGGCATCGTGGTGCTAGGGAAAGAATCATGCTCCGGTAAGAGCATTTACATACATGTTAAGGCTTACGTCAGTCTGCTATTTCCAGTTAAATGATTGGTTGGGTAGCACATTTTCTGTTTAACATCAATAGGAAAAACTTACACATGCTTTTTTCTGTTTTTTTTTCTCCTTTAAGTTTGTGTGAATGCTTCTCTACAGTTTTTCTGCTGTCTAGATTTCCTGGTTAGAAGGTAGTTCCTTGTTGGCAGTGTTCGGCCTTAAATATCAAGATGCATTTGAACGCAAGTATGATAACTCCTAATTTGTTGACATATGGTATCTTCACGCAGTGAAACACAGATGCGGGCATTTTATTCTACGACTGAGGAGATCTCAGCTCTTTTTGCAAAGCAGCAAGAACAGCTCAAGACTCTGCAAAGAACTCTGGAAGATGAGGAAAATTGTGATAATAATTTACTTGATATTAATCTTAATAGATTTCTCAGCAGAGCTAATTCTCAGGAAAACGAAAGAGCAACTTGCCATACGAATTTTGCTGTCAGGGCAGGCTCCTCCACGTCAGGGCAAAGATCTAACAGAAATGAAGTTCTCGAAACGTCATGTGAAGATGCAGATGCTACTCAGAAGCATGATTGTGAAATTATGAGTCAGGAAGGCCAAAATACCCAAGAAGCAGAATCAAAGAGCTCCGGGAAGGTCGCAAATGGTGGCTTTGGCTCAGACATAGAAGGTGTTGGTACAGCACCCATTTCGGGAACAGAACCTGTGGGAACAGAACAAGTTAATGAAACTCAGAGTCCAGGAAATGATTATGACGGACATGGTAATCCGAGGAAGTCAATCATTTTAGCTGGTGATACAATGCAAATAGATTGTGAAACACAGGCACATGAAAGTATTCAGAATGATGGAGCTCTTCTCTTGTTAAGGAACCCCATGAACGATCAAAGGGATACGCAAGAAACAGAGGGTGTGGCAACTATAAGAACGTCAGATCTTGTAGCTTCTGAGGTTGCCGGGAGTTGGGCTTATAGCACCGCACCTTCTGTACATGGAGAAAACGAAACCGAAAGAGTAAGAGAGGATGAAGAGAGTCAGACTCAAAAAATCAAGGAAGTGACCATAGTACACGATCCTGCTGGTCAGGTAGGCGAAATCCAAGCCAGACCGACGAGTCCAGAGGTCGTGGTCACTAAGAAGGATAGTCCTGAGCGTGGAGTTGTTAGCGAGTCAATGGGAATTATTGATCAAGGGAAGATAAAACATGATACTGGTTCAGACTCTGAGACAGAGAGTTGTTCTGAATCCGATGATGATCATGAAAAGGAAAAACACAGTCCTGTCTCAGACTCTGATACAGAGGGTTCTGATATGAATGATGACAAAGTATCACATTTGTCGGATCCCGATACAGAAGGAAGCCTTGAAGCTAACGAGGATCAGAAACAAATGGACACAATGGACGAAGACGATAAAAGCTAGTTAGCAAGATTCAATATTTCCAATATCCATCTTTGTTTTCTATTCGTAGATTTTTTTCTGTACTTATACAATTAAGAGTAAGATGTGTCGATAAGCGCAGGGAGAATATAAGATTGTAACGCAGTATGGTTGTAATTTACATGGAATACAAAGCTAACGAAGTGATTAAAACAATTTTGAAAGCTTTAGATGTCTACTTCAGAACAAAGTCTTTCCATTATGTGATGCAATGATACAATAGAGACGAAAGTGTAAAGGGGGCTAAACTAGAGCTGGGGATGAAATAGACAGCAAAAAGAGTTAGTCAAAAGATTCATCAATGGTTAATCTATAATTTTTCAAAGAGGTTTTTGATGTTGAGAGGACCAGGAGAAGCTCCTTTTACAGTAATTTCGTCAAATTATAAAACCAGCTCGTTTTAAGTCTACGAAATGGATTTAATAAAATTATAATAATAATATTACGTCACATAATCTAGTTATTATGGGCCTAATTTGAATTAAAAAGCCCAAAGATCCATTATATAACTAGCCTCATAAGATAAGTTTCTATACGCGCGACTGGTGGAAATGCTTTAATGGAACTCAATCCCACGCGCACCTATAGCGCGTATAGCGCGTGACGTGAAAATTCCTGGACTATATAACCCACCAAAAAGGGTGTTTTTCAACAAAACACGTATTGATTAAAACCTGGAGCGTGAACGTCTTTTTGCATTGTTTTTTTTTCATCCTATTTTCTTCTTCTTTTTGATATATATATATATATATATATATATAACATTTTTTTGATATGTTCTTTATCTTTACAAAATTGTACGTAAAAAGTTGTTAATTTAGAAAATAAAAATAAAAAATACAATAAAAGCATATATGGCAATAGAAATTTATGTCAAATAATTATAACTATTGTCATTTGGTTTTTCTATTTGTGTGATGTAACAAAATTTTATTCTAAATAAATTATGATAGTTTGACAAAAAGAAAGATAAATTATGAGTTTACTAAATGTTGTTATTGACTATTTCTTTAAATTAATATAAAGGGTAGAAAATATAGATTTGAAAAGTAAAATGACATCTTAGAACTAGTAATAAAATGGTACAACAAACTGTCTTAAAAAAAATTAAAAATAAAAAATAGAAGACACCATCATGTTTTTTTTATCCACTAGAAAACTCTATTTTAGAGAAGAAAAAAAACAGAAAGCCAATGACTTTAGTGTGTTTTTAAAAGAAATTTATTTTTAAAGAATTACAGTTTTACATTTGATTGAGAAGATCCTTCAAAGTCTATGGAATACTCAAAAGGATGGCTATAAATAATAGTAGATATAATAATAGAGTTAAAACAAAATTATAACAAGTATTGAACACTTTATGTGTTTGATTTATGTGTTGACTATCTCCTCCAATTCCATTGATGCTTCTTATTACTTCTTTGTCTTTGCATTTTCGTTTCTATGCAAATTATCAATACAAGAAATGAGTAGATTATGTAGTGGTCCTAGTCCTTACTCTCATCAATTTTATTCTTTTTTTCTCCATATTTATCATCAATACATGTAATAATGAGTAGGGATTTTTTGGAGGGCCAATGAGTAGCTTGATATTTTTATTGAAATTTGTTGTAAAATTTAACTTTATAAATAGTCTACATGTATCACATAAAATTGTCTCAGTGTTTTACTTTTTTGAAATAAAAAAAATTGTCAACAATTGGATGACAATGTCTAATTTATAGTTTAAACTCACGGATTAAACTCTAAACAATATATGTGATTATATGATTTCTTAGAATCGAACTCGTGATAGAAAATATAGCAGAAATAAATATGTTGGGATATATAATTTTTTAAAGTCGAACTCTATTGAAAAATACAACGGACGTAGATTTAACCGCTCCGGTTGTAAAATATAATTAGGAAAATGGTAAAGTTTTTAGTTTAAAAGTGATTGGGCTATAGGAGAGAGGAGGTTGGGCATATGCATGTGGAAATTGGGTTTTGAGCATTGAAGGAAGTAAAACAGCCCACAAAAATTCATGATGAAAATGATGATGGTGATGGTTGATGATGATGAAGAAGATGAATGGATTCATGGTCGTGGAGTGGGGAATGGGGTTATTATGGCAAATGGGTATGATGATTGTGGAAAGAAGAATCCAAATCGGTGGTTTCGTTTTCCAAATTAAATGTGCTTTGGCTTTACCTTCTACTTCTACTCAAGTACTTCATGACTTTTTCCACTTACATACATACGTATATACACATATATGCTTTTGTAATATTGTCAAGTAAAAGTCATCTCTGCAACTCGATTTGGTAGAATCCTATTCCCACTTTTGTTTCCTCTTAGAAGTTTTCATAACTATTCTTTAAACCCAACCCCCAACCTCGCTATCTCACGTGATCGATCACGACCCATGATTTATAATTTCACTTAAAATATTAAACATCATTTGGATTACTGTTTAGTGTTTAAAAACAATATTTCCCACTAAACTTAGTATTTAAAAATATATTCAAAGATGAATATTGACTATATATCAACATGTAGATTAATTAGAAGAAATACACAATGTTATTGCTTAACATGCATAGTTTTTTATGAATATATGGTAGAAACTAAGGAATTGTATTCTATTACATATATTCAATAGGCTCTGAATATGTTCTTTTGTAATCCCTCCATTTCTTAAAAAAATATCATTCTAATAAAAAATTATTACATAAGAATATCATTTTAGAATTTTAATGGACCTAGATTAAAGGTAAGAAGGTATTTTACAATAGTTTATAATAGAATGACATTATTTATGAAACAGAGGAATTATGTAATTTGTAATTGTAAATTTACCCAAAGCATTAAAATAGTATGATTTCCTTAAACAAACATATCGTCGTAACATGAAATTCTGAATTCTATCAACTTTTATTTATTTTACAATATTATGTCGTAGAATTTTACATATAAGAAAACAAAAAGTAAAAATAGAGTGGTTATTAGATTAAGATAATAACGAATCCAACATGTAATAGAACTATTGGTTGGGGAACAAGGAGAACATATAAGTGTGTAAGTAAATAATATCAACTTTAGAACTCAAGTCTTTGTTGTGTATTTAACGGAATGATTAATCATCATTAGATATGACTTCAACGTGTTGAATATTCTCGAATTTACACTCTCTACCTTGGATGCTCGGCTACGTAATCTTTTTGAAAATTAAGGGTATTATTGGGATTATTAGATTTCATAAAAGCAAATGTTAAGCAGAAAAAGATAAACACAAGAAAAAAAAAAAGACAAAGACTTATGATTTAAAAAGTTAGAGAGGAAACAATTGTACTTGTTGTAATGAAGATCGAGGTTTTGACGTACCTCTTAACCTTTTTTGACTTCTTTGGCTCCTTAATAATCATGATTTGACCTTTTGCCAGTCAATAAAATCTGCCAAATCACTTCATAAACTTAACATAATTGTTAAATATCAAATAGTAATTATTTTAGTATATTCTTAGGTTTACTTATCTCTTCACATATAAACGATATAAACTCGTACATTTCGAATTTCCTTGATAGTTTCTCAACTCAAGACCAATATTTTATTCCTCTTGTGTAACGACATTGAAATAAAATCAAGAAGTTAATGTAGAAATAAATGTATATAGAACTCGTTGAATCGTCGAATGCCTATTTTTAAAATAATTTAATTCACGATAGAATTTAAAAGTTAGGAAATTTCCATAATATTTTTAGAAAAATAATTATAAGAAGTGTTTTTGGTTAGGTGGTTAAATTTATTTTGTTATTTTTTAACAGAATCTAATCATAAGATTTATAAGTGATCGTATAACTAAGATATAAATTGGGTTTTTGTCGATCCAACTACCTACAAAAAAAATTTACATAAATGTATAAAATAAAAAATGTCATGCAACATGGAGCCTCAAGATGTTAACCCCTCTAGGAAGTAAACAATGGTACTTATAAGATGGTACAATAGCCTAATGTTACGCAGATTTGACTAAGTGTCACCTTGATTTAAGCTTCAAGCCACCGTCACAAATGTAGTTAAGTTGACAAAACAAACAAATCTTTTAATAACCAAAATTGTAATATAGTTTGTTATGTCATGTGTACTTTTTAACGGTGACTCAAGCTTTTTAGGGAAATCTCCTCAATTCTTCTAAATTGTACATTTAACTAATAAATCAATCAATATATATATTACATAAAAAGAGTGTTATTGTTGTAGACTTGTAGTTGTTGTTGTTCTTCTTCTTCCTCTTGAAAATTTCAACTCCATCTTCTCCCTTATCACATCTTTCTCTGTCCCTTTGTAATCATGATTCTTCTTTTGCCATCATTGCCTTCTAAAGAAACCCCTCTCTCTCTCTCTCTCTCTCCTTCTTCCTCTACAAACAACAAATCCTTTTATCTATAAAACCTCTCTATATCTCTCCCACTAATCAAACACAAAACTCTCAATTCTTCTCTCTCTGTCTCTTCTTCTCTTTAAGCTTCAATATGTGTTTGAGTTCTTCAGAACCATTTTCAGACACACCCACAAAACTAGTTTTATACTTCAAAACACAAAGTCATGTTCGTATCCTTCGTCTCTCAAGGTTTCATTCTCAATCATCGATCAAACATATCTATAAGAGAACATAATCAAACATATCTAATGAGTTTTTCATCTGTATTTCTTGTCTTTTTCAGGAAAAGAAGGATTTGTCGAGAAGAAAAAGCTATAGAGATGAAAAATCTAAAGCTTTATATTGAGAATCAAAAAATCATAAGAGAAAATGAGAAACTGAGAAACAAAGCTCTTCTTCTTCACCAAGAAAACAAAGCTCTCTTTTCTCTTCTTCAAACCAAAAAACTTTCTTCTGTTCCATAAAACCAAAACTTACCATCACCAATCACTAGATCATGTTCTTCTATCTGAAGACTCCAAGAAAAAAAACCAGCAAAATTTTGGTTATTTTAAAGTCTCTTCTTTTTTTTTTAATCTAAATGGGTTTTACTACTAAGGGTTTAGATAATTACTTGGGTATGCATCTAATTTTTATGTTGTTATCTCTCATGTAATCTCTGTATCTCAGTTCTTTTGTTAATGATTAATCTACTTTTTAATTTTAATTAATGGTTAATCTACTACTATAATAACCATAATTGATGTATTACTATGTCTACAATTATAACAAAATTTTGACTATTATCTTCTCAATCTCAATCCAAAGAAATTTACACAGCTGGCACGAACATCTCACGTGACGTGGGTACCTTCAAAAACGTAGAAAATCACCGTAATATTCAATTCTGGATTTTGTGTATCCAAAAATTTATGACTTTCACATGGTAGATGCTGTAACCGTTCCAAGATCGAAAAGCCTTGCCGTTTCAATCAATAGATTCACACATGCATGCCGTTTCAAACAACTGAATCAAACACGCTTGTTGTTCAAATCAGACATACGCGCGTAAAAACAGAGGATAAGCAGAACATAACGATTATATAGACCAAACAAACGATAGAAATCCTTCAACGGGTTTTATTCATCAGCTACATAAATCAAAGGATAGAACCATCTTGTCTTCATTAAGACCAAACAAAGAAACAAGTATTTAAAGGAGGACACTAATATCGACCAATAAGGATGAAATCATCATCATCAAGAGCTTGAACATCTTTCTCACCAACAAAATGCTCTCGTCCAATCTCATTCACGAGCTTCACAAACTCAAGCCTCTTAGAAAGTGGCAATGGAACATAAGGTAACCTAAAAACTGGCCTTGCAACTCCGAGTTGAGCTAAAGCAGTGTTAACTCCAATTGGGTTTGGCTCACAGAACAGCCAAGCCATTAAAGGTAGAAGCTTCGAGTTCAAAGATGAATTCCTACCTTCAAACATTAATTTCTTCATCAAACCCGGAACTAAATTACTAGTCACCGATATAACTCCAGTTGCTCCATAATCCCATCTTGAATCATGACATTCATCATCATTCCCACTCCAGACAACAACCCCATTCTCAGTGTACTCTTCCACACGCTTATTCCCAACACATTCCTTCACACCGGCTAAATTAGGGTTCTGAGAAAGTTTGAAGATGATAGACGGTGGTATATCCTGCCCTGTTCGACCAGGAACATTGTATACAATCGTCGGTCCCATATGAAGAACGGATCGGAAATGCGCGATTAGACCCTCAATAGAAGTCTTTCCATAATAAGGATTAATGTGAAGAGCAGCGTGCATTCCAACAGCGAATCCTTGTTCAGTCGCATGGATTGCTTCTCTTGTTGAATTACTTCCAGTGTTTCCAATGACTTTGATACTTCCACCAAAACAGTTAACAGTATGACCAATAAGCATAATGTGTTCGTCCCAACTCATCAACTGTCCTTCACCAGTTGTACCACCAACAATGACACCATCAGCACCATTTTGAATCTGAATGTTCACTAAGTCATCATAAGCTTCAAGGTCAAATCTTCCATCAGGTAAATACGGTGTTTTGATAGCTGTGATCACCCTTAGAGATTTTATATCGTCTGTGTTTGTCCTGACAAAGCACAAAACCAAAAACATGTCCAAGCATGAAATAAACTTGCAATCATTGGCACATATCATAAGTCTAGATAAACTCTTATCTCACAAACCTGTTTTTAACCTCCAAGCTCCTCATTGGAAGATGGAAATTCGGCACAACAGCTGCTTTTGGAGATACATATCTAGAGCTCCTTCTGTGTTATAACAACATAAAAATGAACATAAGCTTGACTTCATTGGCAGGACAATTTCTCAATGAATAACCAGAGGAAGTAATGAATTTCAATTGTGCTTAGACAGATACAATAACATTTCCGTACCACTATCAATAAATTTTCCAACTACACAATGAAATATTCAAAAACGCAGCTTGGATTATAAATACGAAAGCTTCAAAGAATCTGAAGAAGATTATACATATCAACAATATAGGAGGAGAAGAGAAAGAACCTCTTGTAGCCATTAAATGGCTTTGGACAGGGGAATTGTAAAGCAGAGTCCATAGAACACAAGCCATAACCTTTCAAAGCAGCCATCTTCCAAAACCCACAATAACGAAGAAATTCACCAAAACCGTAATGGAATCCTCAAACGTCAACGAAACAGGTAATCAAAATCAGTTTGCGACGATAATACTAATATTGTGAATACTTCTGATAATTGTTGTGTTGAAAACTGAAGCAATAGTGAAGCTCTGGTAATGGTGACTGAGCATAATGAGGAAAGTTTCCAATAGAAGCAATAAGATTTGTAAGAAGGAGAAAGCGGCGAGAGATGAACGGAAGAAGAATGAAATACAAAGTCGTCTTAGGGTTTTTGTCTCTCTCTTTCTCTTTAGCTCCTGAGATATTGCCACGTGCACATACCAGATATTATTTTTTAAGGATGTTATTTAGATAGCAGCCTCAACAATGGATTAATAATTATAATTAAGGGCTCAATTGGAATTTTAATCTTAGATTAGATAGATAAAGTACGAATTAATATATAATTTTATGATATTAAAATTCATGTGAGGCACGTTTTATACAAACGGTCCATTGTGATTGCTCTGTTTCACCAACTAAAGTATATATAGCTGTATGACCTCTGATTTCTTTTTTAAGTCAACGAGTTTAACATTGTGTTGATTGTTACTTTAGAATTTTAGATTCTGCATTAAAACTGACGGGTGGTAAATCCATTAAAAGTAAGATAGACGCACTTGAATAGACTCCTATCGCCTACATGTAGAAACTTCGCCTACATGTAGAAACTTGACTAATTGGTCAGTCGATTAAAGGCCCAAGACTGATAGATTATAACCAAATGGAGAGCTCTGACCATTATAGGCCCAAAACTGACAGATTATGACAACTGGAGAGCTCTGACCATCATAGGCCCAATATTGAAGGTTGAAAGCCCAAATCATAGTGGTTATCTCGGATTTTGGTTTTATAATGATCTTAACAAATATAAATTTACATGTAACATTGTAGTAAGACCCACTTCAATTATATTGGATTTGTTTTTGAGTTGAATATATTGTAATCATTGAATTGGAAAGTCAAAGAATGTATAAGATGTCTAATCACATATAGTGCCGACAAATATCGAAATTTCAACTTTTCAGATAAAACAAATGTAGGGTACAAAAAATAGTAGAAGATACTATATATATATATATATATAGTGCATATTGGCAAATTGTAGTTGTTTTTCTAAGCAATTAAATTAAAGTTTGAATTGAATAATTGCTCTATAATAGAAATTAAAAATAATATGTTTCATTATAGGACTGGTTGTGAATAACAACTACATTTGCAGACTAATTACTTTTGCAAAATCTTGATAGTCAATAGAGATAATCTCATTATTGATAGAGAAGACTTCTTACATAACTCTAATTCTAAAAATTTAATTATGTTAAAAGATACATGTTTAAATGTAATCGAAAAAACAAATATTTAACTACTTGATCAAATGTACTTTTTTGAATGGTTTAGTAACAGATAGAAAAGGATGAAGTATGTTTAGCCCTAAACATTAGATTTTTTGGTTTAGTTAAGTCAATTTTTACTTTTGGTCCTTATAGTTTGAAAGAGATAAAGTTGTATTAGATTAATGTTGTATAATATATTACAAGAAATTTAGGTATCATTGATTTAGAATTCTATCATTTTCTTTCTTATACATTTCTCAAAATAAAGGTACATATGTAACTCCAATCTTGTTTGTTAATTCTTCGAAATGTGGTTTTGGAAGCGGTTTTGTCAGTGCATCAGCAAGCTGAGTTTTGGAGATATATGTGACACGTGCAATATATATACAATATATATGTTGTACAATATATATACAAGAGATTTATGTATTATTGATTTACTATTCTATCATTTTCTTTCCTATATAATTACCGACTTATCGTGATAAACTACCAAGTAAAATTTGGTTTGGTTGGAGTTTTTTGTTTGTGGTTTTCATATCCTTTTGTGAATGCACCAAAAAAAGAGAGATAGAGAATGAAAGAATGATGAGGAAAGTGGGAAGGAGGTGGCTTTGGAAGTAAGGAACTCAACACTTTCGCAATTTCACTCATCGCCTCGTAAAGGAACTTTTTCTTTCTTTTCTCTCTCACAGACACGCACGTGCGTCTTTGCATCACCCAATGCTCTCTTTTAATTGCTTCTTCCTCTTCTTTCTCTTTCTCACAAAACCCTACCCACACATTTATTTACACACATATTTACATAACAATCAATATATGTCTCTATATGTGCAAATTGATGATCATTCAAGTGGGTCACTTAATGTAACCATCATTAATTTTCTTGTTCCAAGTTGTTCCAAGTTCTAGAATCTATTTCTACTCCACCCTTTTTCCTTTTTGGTAAACGTAAAATTATTATGAAAAATTTTGGATTTTAATATTTGGATATTATAAATGAAAACTTTCATGAAAATGCGTAAATATAAATATCTGCCAAATGCAATCACCTTGTTCCCAAGTCCTGTTCTTGTCATTATGCCTCTTGCCCTCACCATCTTCTCACCAACCTCGGAACAATCATCTTTTACTTCTCTTTTTTTTCTTCTAACTTGAACTTATAAAACATCTATAATCATTCAATTTTTAATAAAAACAACCATTGTTAAAACATAATACAAAAAAACACAGTATGTTTTTGGAAACTAAGTTAATATTATGGACTAGCAAATATTACCATAAAAATAACAATTTGACATTGGTATTAAACCTGCTCAACATTAATCTTTCAATGAAGTCAGCTTATGAAGACGCAAAGCTAATTATCACCAAATCTCACATGAAAATAAAAACTTTAAAATCAACAATTTATAATCTCCTAGTCAACACAAAACACAAACCTAAAAAAGATCGATCAACCCAATGACAAAAACGATTCTCTTCCGATTCATACGTACCACGAATCTTTCGTCAAAGGCTACAAATTATCTTTAGAAAAACAAATTGACAGAAAAAAAGAGATTATAAATTAAAAACAAACAAAAGTATCTAACTTTTTTAGAAAGATGGTCGAGGAGTTCCCCAATAAGCTTCAGTTGGCAATGGAACAGAATTCATTAGATTTGGAGGTAACCCTTGTATAAACGACGTCGGATCTTGCATCAACTGTTGTTGCTGCGTTTGAGTCTGAGTCTGCGTTTGCGTTCCCATAGTTGCGTTTCCATCGATATTATTAGTCACACCTCCATTTGTTTGCTCTTCTTGTTCATCTTCCTCTAAAGGCAATCTTTCATAAGCAGCGTTACCAAACGAAGCTGCCATAATCACAACAGGACCTGAAGCCATTAATGGACCAACAACACTTCCTCCAACGACTTGACCTTGACCACCAGCTAAGTAAATGGTTAAACCAGAAGCAGCAGGTGGAGCTGGAGGAGGAAGAAAAGAACCTGAAAGAGAAAGAATCTCGAAACGTCCGTGTAAGTTAACGACTGATGAACCACCACCAGGTACTGAAGCTGGTTGTCTTATAGTAACGTTTGTAACGGCGCCGTTACCGCTCAAAACGCAAATACCACGTTGACGACGACGAGCAAAAACGGTGACGCTTTCCATAACGTCACAACCATTTGCTACTTCCATTACATGAGATTTAAGAGCATTTGCGCTATCTCGAGTAATGATAATTGGTGGTTTTGGTTTGTTTTTGGATCCTGCTGGTCTGCCACGTGGCCTTCTTGTGATATGATTATCTCCTCCTCCTCCTCCACCTCCACCGCTTTCTCCACCTGAGCCTGGAGTGTTTTGATCTTTCCCACCTGAAGAGTGTTCGTTTGGATCGATCTCAACGTCTCTGTCACGTTTTAAACCACCGATTCGATGTTGGTCCATTTCATGGCCGTGATTCTGTTGGTGTTGCTGAAATTGATGGTGTGGATGAAGATGAAGATCTCTTGAAAGAAAAGGTGGAGGAAGAGAACGAGAAACTTGATCCATAAGTAAAAATTGAAAACCCTAGTTGTTGAATCTTCTCTTCTTCTTCTTCTTCAATTCAAATCGAAAACAGTAGCTTAGCTTTGAGGATATACAATAAGGTTGACTCAATTAATCAAAGAGAGAAAAAAAGATTGAAGAATTGATGAAAGAAAGGAGATAGAAAGTCATATACATGTAAAATAAAACAGGAGCTGAACTAGTAAAACATGAAGATGGAGCTTTGTAAGAGAGAGAGATGAGTTTAGGGTTAGGTCTGAGAGCGATTAAGGTTAAAGAGAGAATTGAGATGGAAGATGAGATGGGTTTAGTTTTGGTTTAGATAGACAGCGTGCCGCATGGGCGGTGTGTGGGTCCTACCTACTTGTCACTTTGTGGGGTCTACTCTTTTTTATGTAATAATTCTTAATTTTGTTTATTTATATATTTGTCTCTTTTAATTGAAATAATAAAAATAAATTTTGGATGAGGTTTATTAGATAGTCCATGGATGCGTGGGATTTTATATCAAACATAAAAATGGATACAAAATATAGAGCGCACGAGTCTACGTTGAATCTAAAATTATTTTTGGTTTTAAAAAGAAATTAAGCTGATGATGATGAAACTGATGAATATATGTATGATTTTGTAGCTAGTACATGCCTTAAGGTACGGAATTTGATTACATTATTTCAATTCACGAGTTTTATTTGTTTAGGCAATATTCACGAATCTTTTCTTCATTATTGTATTTTCCGATGTAACGGTAGAACACATTAATAAAGAAAAATCTATGTATATACAAAAAACTTAACGAGCGAGCAACCAGTAATCTGTACAACAAGATCTTAAAATATACTGTATAATATACTATATATATAAGATTAATGAAGGTGCATGAAAGTTAGTGAGAAATACTAATTAAGAGATGCAAATGGAAAAGAAACTGAAAATGTGAAGAAAAGACTGGTTGGATAATGACAGAATCTGTTTTATATATTTTCACATAAAATCTAGGGAACCACTTAATTGTATATGTTACATATACTTCGGCTTATACTATTTTTATGAAAATTGATACTGTTATTTTACTCCATAAAATTTAATAATAGCTGGGTGTAGTTAGGTTTTTTTATTTATTTAAGAAATCCCATTTTTATCTTCTTTTTCACGTTTCTACTTATATCACACGATTTTTATTCATCAAAATGAAAAGTATACTAAAAATATGATAATGTATTCGCAGATTTAATTAGGTATACGATCATTATCAGCTTCAATTTTATTTGCTCTATGACTTTTGCATTCACTAGTATTGTTACCATAATTCAATAAAAATATGGTACTCTAGTGGTAAGAACGGCTTACGGTAGGGCATAAAATTCTCGATTCAGAATTTGATTTCCATCAAAAACTAAGTTATTATCTGTAGGGACCAAACGAAAATAGGTTATTTATTGCGCGTTATTATAAAACTTAGAACCAAACTAATCAATAGTCGATACTACCTCTATAAAAATAGTTAGATTTTGGCCAAAATACTTCAGTAGCCAAAAAAACAAAAAAAAACAATAAAAACAAAAAAAATGTTTAAAATGTCAAGTTCTTAATTATTATTTTTTTATCAATGGCAATTATATTAGTAAGAAGAAAAAAAAAAGAATTATAATATTAAACCATTATAAATCTCTAACATGACGAGCGAAAGCATCAATTAAAGTTCTTTAAATAAAACCTAACTTAAATTCCTTTAATCATCTTCGGCCGAATCTTTTTGTTTTTTCAAACATTTTTAGCAAAAAAGCAAGTCCTAGTTAGGACTAGGAGAGTAGTAGTAATATAATATTGAGATCTAGGTTGATGAAAGGGTTAATGTAACTAGAGTGGAAGAAGCAGATTCAAGCTCGTAAATCGCGTAAACAGAAACTAAAGAGACGGGAAGTGGAAGAAAGAGAAAGTAACAAGCGAGTCAGACGCCGTTGGATGTTTGTCCCCGTCGGTTGCGATGCCTTCACGTAAGAAGACCATCCAGCTCAAGCCAGCTCACACTCGCACGTGTAGTTGCTGACACGCGTGAAACCATTCATTATAAAACATTGACTCAGTTTCATGATCGGAAGGGTGGCTTTCACGTCACGATCGGGAATATTTTAGGTCTTATCATCGGCTGATTTAAATTCATTACTCAAAATAGTTACCTTAAAATATGTTAAATTTGTCATATTTTTCCTAAAATATGTAAGTTTCTTGAGTTTTTGTTCACCCGACCAATGTAACATTCTTCGGACAAGACATCTCTAAAAGTGTTTTGACAGTTCCACTTCTCACACTTTCTTGTTTTCTAACTTTATTTGTCTTTTATATATGTATATATATATATATATATATATACATCACCATAATTGGATATTCAAAAACTTCACAACACTTTCTTAAAATTCTAACATTATCATATAAGTCAAACACGATTTTTTAAATCGAATTCGAATAAAAAGACAGCAAAAATAACATTTAACCAATTGACTGAAGATTGTATTATATATAACTGACGGAAAATTGATGGTGTGATAAGAAAGAATCTCAATTCCATAAACAAAAATAAAATGAAAATAGAATCGCTGGATTCGATTATGATTCTACCAAGCTTAATAAAGTTGATAAAGATTTAATCAATTTAAATTCATTATCGGATAGTTTAAAATTAATGTTGGATACTGAAAGTTTGAAGCTTGTTAAAAGTTTTGGCAGTTAGACAAGCATTAAAATTGTGATATTTTAATTGTTTTTTTTAATGTACACCATATAGCTATGATTATTATTATGTGATTCATTAATTATGTCGGATTATTTTTTAATAATACGGCGTCTACATTTAAAATTATGCATACATAAAATTTATAATAGTATACACATCCCTTACAAGTTTCATAATGTCTACCAAAAGGTCCTTTGCTTTTGTTTTCTTATTGATTCCATATTATATAAGTGATATATAAAATAAGGTTCAATCAATATGGTAAAAACAAGGTATTATAGATATGATGATTGGGGAACAACCTTGAGGAAAATCCTCAATGTATCAACAACTACATATATTCAATACATATAGCTAATTTGTATCTTGCTCGATAACGTTGCACATTTTTTATCATAACATTCATGAATCTATGTCATCTAGGAACATATCCTCTTAATTTGTATTGCTTATAAGTTATAAATACATATACGTTGCATTTTTTATAACTAAGTCGATGAAATCCGATTTGTAATCTAAACTTTAAACTTAATTTTTAGACTTTTTTTTTTTTGTTAAAACATAAACTTTAAACTCTATCACCTTGGATTTTGTGTATTTGAACAAAATTATAGTAAATAATACCGTAAAATTATATATTTAATCAGTTGACTAAATGAAAATTTCGAAGATATATTTTCTTTAATCAATTTTAGATCAACAATATCTTATCCATAAATTAAAATTTCTCTCCTGAATTTTTAACAATATAATATAAGATAAGTACAACAGAGAAAAAAAATAGAGAAAATTTTTAGAGTTAAATTTAAATAAAAACGATGAGCTAAATAGATTTTTAATCATTTGATTAAATACATTTCTGCCATTAATATATCTTGTTATAAAGTTAGATAAAATTTAAATAATAGATCTATTATCTTCATCCCAAACATATACTAGTTAGTCGTATATAGCTCGTGTAATAAGTAATCACGAAGAGAGAGATAAGAGAGACAAAGAGAGTAATGTGTGTTGTTGACCACATGGGAAGAAGAGAGAGATGTAGTTTGAAACTGAAACCACGACGTGTGGGCGTGATTCTTCCCCTTTCTCACCCATCCCCCGCGGATCCCGCTGACACCCGACCCGACTCCATATCCGGCCGGGTTGGTGGGTGGGTGGTTGCACGTCCGACTAACCACTAACAAAAGCATCTCTCATGTTTCTTGTCTTTACTTGATATCCAATTACGATGAGCCATGTGGCTCTGAAACCCATGTTAATTAATCTGCAAAACCATTAATAACACTTGGATCATTATTCACTAAAGCCTAATTAACATGTTATGTTAACCCTTCTTTTGTAGATTTCAAGAAATTTGAGAATAACTAGATGTTTTGGACTGTTCTGTGTATAAATCTCTTTGCTCTGTGAATTGCATATGCTCATTAATGTTCATATCTTACTTTGTATTTACCTTTTCCTATTCTTTTTATACAGGTTATTTTAATCAAATCTACATTTATTGACTTAGAAAATCAATAAGGTTATTCACAATCAAATTTTGATATAAAAAATTACAAGAATAGATATAATTTGGTTATGTAGGAGTTTTCAAACTGAGAAATATTGATTATTTCTTCAGGGTGGTGTAACCAATAAATAAATATGAATTATTGTTTTGGAGTGGTATAGTTCATAAATAAACTTTTACTTCCGAATATTTAAATAGACCGAAAATATAAATATATATTCATATATAGTGATAAAACAATATGACTTAATTTTGCCCCACTGAAAATCGAACTTGCGAGTGCCTTAACACCCAAAAGTCCAAAACCGTTTCCTACCAAACTCCCAATGTATAGAAGTAGATATATAATTGCTTAAAGAACTTTTTTTTAAATAAAATTAATTACCATAGAAAATCAAATTTAATCCATATGATCATAAACTCTCGTTCTTTTATGTTAATGAATTTACATTATGTAATAAAATAAAATAAAAAACATAATTCAAATGCATCTTTTTGGCATCCAATAACATTTTAATCTATTACATTAATCCACGTATATTTTTGTCATTTATACTTTTTGAATATGTGACCTTATGCGTATAATATTCGTAAGAAAGGGCACTCTAACTTAAAGACACATCACGATCGAATTATTTTGAATATTAAAGTCGCAATAGACAAAACTATTTTATTGCTATATGCTGAAGAAAGACAAAAGACATAGTCATCTATTAAATTGTTTAATAATAACAAGATAATTACTAAACGTCATTATCTAACCTAATCAATCAAGTTGGTATTTATCTATCACAACTTAATATTGCACACATTTTCATATTCTCTCAAGAGTTAGTAATAACTTCACTCTTAGTTTTTAGAGACCCTAGTTTTTATCTACGAACAAATTTAAAAACTTAAATCAAGATAATTACTTCACTATCTCTGTAACTATGCGAATCATGCTCCATTTTTATATAATTGAAAATAGAAGGAATATGATTTTTTAAAATATATATCAAATGGACCAAGGCTAAGGCTGTCATGTGATAGACAGCGATTAATTAAAAATAAATTAATTATCTTTATCTGCTTTTGAAACGAACATATGCCTCGAGAACTCGGTGCCAAAATGTCAACGATTCTTTTAACATCTCATCTTAAGCATCAAAGCACGACGCATTTTGGACTATTTAATTAAATGTAATAACAATCCTAATCTCCTTATTAATATTTGTTTATGTTTTGGGCCGTTGATTATGGTTCCTAATTACTTATTTAATTCAATGGTTGAAACAATCATCTCTTTAACAAATACAGAATACTACAATAAGTCTTAAGTCTATTTGAAAGGTAAAAACAACTAGGATTATTTGTTTCATAAAAATTGAATACGTAGTAGTATTATTAGATAATGTATTTTCGGTTATAAAAGATAAGATCTTAATTTTTTGTCTTAGAGAAAAAATGTAGTTTAACTAAATGGTTAAAATTTCTCCACAATAAAATCTTGTATGATATCCATAACCCAAACTTTAAATTCTAACCAAATTATTTTTCGTAAATTTATGTTTTGTGTTTCAAGTACTAAATTTTTGCTTCTTTTTTTTTAACAATATTTACATTAACAAAGTCTGATCCAAAACCAAATTGATAAGGTAGGATTCGAATTCATCCTATAATGACAAATTAGATTATGAGCAAGTTAACTAGATATTTATTTCTTGGCTGAATTTTTGGTTTAATATAAACTTTTCAATTTATCATAACCTTTTTGTGATTATGAAAAACTAAATCCCAAATATAAACAACAATAGTTCAAATATTTGCTACCAACTATCGCATTAACAGAGAGACAGATTGAGTCAAAGCTATGAAAAAAAAAAAATCTACCCTATAATGATAAAAGTTCATTTTATAGATATAAATGCGATCTCAATTTTTTTTGATAAAAGTAATTTACAAGAGGGAGCTCCGACATGTAAGGAAGTGCAAGCTTATTCTAATCTTGTAAGAATTTGATAATATGCAACAAAATGATTGCGTTTGATGTTTCTTAAAATTAAATATTATGCATGAGACGAAATAAGAAAATAAAAAAGTGAGTTCGATAACGAAATTAGCAATATTATATATAGATAAAAATTAATTAATAACTAGCTTTCCCAATTTCATATGAATAAGCCAAAGAAAAAGTGGATTGTTTTTTTATTGTTCACATAGATTTATTAACGAATATATCTCACGTACACGAGCGCTTCATATATAATTACATAAAATTTCCTTGTACTATAACATTGATTTTAAGCATTAAAATATCATTGATATACATTTATAATTATATATACTTTTATGATAAACCTAATTTATTTATTTCGATAGGTGGCATATGTACCACAGTACATTATACTTAAAAGGAAAGAGAAAAAAAAAAGACCGATTTTCAAGTTATTGTCGGATCTAAAAAGCTTCTATGTCAGAATGTCATGAAGATTTATGACCTAAACATTATTAAGCTCAATCATATCCATTATGAGACTATTAAAGCTGTCATAATTTAGGCCCAGGCCCAATATAATGTAGGTCTTAAATTTAAGGTTTAATAGAAGGCTCAAAACAACGGTTAAGGCCCACGATAATGAATGGACCTTGCGGGAAAATACAATAGTAATACAATGTAAATTTTTTTTTTTTTTTTGTCAAGTATTAGATCGACAAAGCCGGATTCATATTCTAAAATTTCTTAACTACCATAGTGCAGCAGATAGAAATTGAACTCTAATACCAAGTCATTAGCTGGATCATCAACCACGAGATTGATAACATCTCGGTATACAATGTAAATTGTTAGAAAAATTATAATAAATATAGTCCTTATAACATTCAAAGAAAATTAAATTCTTATTAATAGTAAATTTTGATTATCCTAATAACCAAATTATCGATATCAAAACCAACTCATCTAGACATAGACCGAGACGGTGAGTCATCAGTTGCAGCTGGTGGAGGAGAACCCTGTCTATGAAGAAGTTCATGTGCTAATGCTTGAAGGTCACTGTTTCCACCACCGAGTCCCACGGCGGCGGAGGAAGTTGACGATGATGAAACACCGTATTGATGACGTGGATCAGTGTATCTACGTTGTTGTGTGGTCCAAGGTGAAGACGACGTCGTTTGATCGAAGATAGTAGCTAGATCGTATGTTGAGGGTAAAGGTGATACTGATGCAGGTAAATCAGTTATGGAGAGAGGTGGAGGAGGAGTGAAAAATAGCGGTTGCGGTTGCGGTATAGATGGTTGTGGTCGCGTTTGCGGTTGAGATTGCTCTAGTGATGCCAAATGAGCTTGTAAGTAAGATACTTCTGCTTGTAGATTTACTACCTATGCATGTATTACATTTTACTGAATTAGAATTAAAATAAAAATAAATAATAATTATAAAGATATAAAAATGTAATTTATTGCCTTTATAAAATGGTTAGTTTGGTTATCAAATCTCTCTGTTTTGGTTTTTATACGCTTAATTAACGTGAGAGATTAATTATCCTAAAAATAGTTACTACGTGTTATATTGAAATTTCTGATTTCATGTAATCATAGTTTTTTATATTAACTACCTTTTTATTAACATTGATATTTAAGTAATAAAATCAATGCATGTTCGATTGTTAAGGTTGTTAGGTAAAAATATCAACATAATAGAGTAAAACTTAAAAATGTCACGCATCATATGGATTTATACCCTTATTAGTATATTACTACATAGAATTTGGGGCGAACAAATTGATTTTTAAAAGCAAAAGAAAAAATGAATATATTTTTGTACAATAAAGAAAAAAATTTGTATTTTAACAAAAGAAAAGAAAACAATCTATAGTGAAAAATATATTGGTATATATATATATATATATACGTATTAACGTAGAAAATTGTATCCCGACATATTCCCGAAAACCAGCAAAAACATAAAACTTCATTTTTATGAAATGGGACTTGTTGCGACCGTAGCATTTTTATATAATTGCATAACACATTATTTTAAGATTTTCATAAGTAATTAATTAACCAGACAACCATGCTTTATACTCAAAGTAGAAAATTATCAAAACCAAGAAAGTAATAAACCCTCAAAAAACACTAAAACGATTTCATTTCATGCACACAAAAAGAATTGTTCATAAAAAACAATTTACATGATTAATTTATAATAACAGATTTATTACCAAACAAAACTGCAGTTTGCTACTTTGGAAAAGAAAAAAAAAAAAAGAAAAACGTAACTGTCATCAAAATAATTAGTAATATATGGTTCACTTATAGTGATTTCCAACGCATTTTTATAAAATTCTTAACAAAAAAAGTTTGATTAATTAGTAAATTAATTACCTGTTGCTGAAGAGCAAAGATGTGAGCAACACAACCATAGATAGGATCTCTTATACGAGCTTGAGCCTCATAACAAATGGTTACGACTGCATCGGACCGTCGATGAACCGGTATGTGTAAAAGAAGCTTCGAGACGTTACTAGCTCCGAACACTTTATGAACCGCCGCAAAATAAGCTGAGCCTTGTTCTGAATCAAAATAAGGAGCAAATATACATCCAGGAACACACTTTCTTCTTAAAAACTTACAAGCACCACATGGTCCACCACCACCACCGCTACTACTTCCTCCTCCTCCTCCTCCGCCGCTGCTTCCTCCTCCACCACAACCACCACCTCCCACGGCGGTGATTGTGTTCCCACCACCACTCATGACCACCTCACAATTAACTAATTAGGGCTTTCTCCTCTCTTCTCTTTCTCTCGTTATTGTGTTTAGGGTTTCTGATTTGTTGAGGAACGATTATTATTTTTATGTTTGATGTTGTTTGAAGAAGAGAGGAGGATTTGAGGAGGAAGAGAAGTGAATTAGGGTTTGGTAAAGAGGAGAGTATAGAGAAGAAACTCTTTAAAGCCACGCGACGACAAATTACCAAAAAACAAAAAAGATCACTCTATTTTTTTTATCTTACATCTAGTTGTTTGCGTGAAGCAAACATGCGATAAGCCTCTTCTCACAAACTTTAATTACATAATTATATTATTTATAGATAAAAAGAGAAATAAAAAGAGGAAAATCGTTTGATTTATTTATCTCCCTTGGCAATCCTCGTGATAAAATGTTATTTTCCAAGAAGAATAAATATCTTGCTCTATCTAATCTTTCTTTTATATGAATTTACATGTGAATAATTGTAGTAATATTTTTTGATATTTCACGAATTTAGTTTTTATGTATATACTTACGTAAAATATATATTATATAAAATATGACTCGACGTCCGTTTAAACTAGGCTATCAAAGATCTTTATAAATTTTCTATAAAATACGTTTTTCAAATATTGTTATTTCGGAAAATAAATGCAAAAGAGTACATAATTAATCAAATACCATTAAATCAAGGATGCGATTTCGGTTAGGGATCGAAATAACCGGGAGTCAAAATGTCAAAACCACTCGGTTTAAGAGGAAATAAAATGAAGTAACGTTGACCAACAAGAGAAGTATAATGATTGTAACTGCCGAGCGAGTGAAAGCTCAATGAAATTAAATGACGTCATCCTTCACGTGGGTCCTACGCGCCGTTCCCTTACAAAGTTAGTAAGGCCTTTCTTTCTTTTCTTTCTTTTTTTTTTAACCATTAAGTTCGGCCTATTAACTAAGTTTCTATATTTAATATCTTGACGTATAAGTGTGCTTATTTTTAGTGGACTTACCACCTGCCACTAGGCTAAAAGTCACTTACAGTTAGTAACGCCTTCTTACTTCCTCAATGTTCCCTTAAATTAATTATTTACATTTTATAAATTCATATCATAAATTTTAATGTTGAATAAAAAAAAATTATAGAAAAATATATTTTAAGTATCGAATAAACTAAGATTACTTAAGGAAGGAAATATATAATTATTTATATATCTAACAATAAATAAAAAACTCTTGATTTTGAAAGGATTGGAACTTGGAAGAGATCCTCTCAAATATATATAAGATATGGACATCTGCACTCATTGTCAATTGGTTTTGAGTGAAGAGAAACAAATCTCATATATATTAGAGTCAATTTTTCATCTTTAACAATATGAGATATTTTTATCCTTAGAATTTTAGGTCAAATTAATCATGATTTTTTTGATAGGCATGATCAGTTTGGGTAGAACAAATATGTTCAGCCTGTGATACCATGTAAAATTTTGGACTCTTTCAAGTAGAGAAGTCCATATTATATAAATGTAAGATATTATTCCTTAACAAGTTAGTAATATGGTACATCATTTAATTATCAATTGGAGATGATATCAGCCTACTCGACGTGTGAAAACAGTAAATAATAACAAAAACAAAAATCAATTAAAAGATATCCATGACGCAAAAAATTTGTTTTGGGAATGATTAATGTAAGAGTCAAAAGACAATTCTTACTCTCTTTATTTTAAGATAAGTATTGTCGAATTATATAGTACTGTAATAAATAGTGTAGGAGATGGAAGTGACATTGAACCTCAAATCTTGGTGATGTACAAAAAGAGTCGAACATTTTGATCGAACATAAATTATTTTAATAATTCGCTGTATTTCCTATATCAATTTATTTCTTTATAGCTCATTATTATATAGCTAATGTTTTTATATTATGTTGTATTATCATTGATCACTTCTTTTTTTGTCCTTCGATCTGTTGATGAAACTTTTTATTCCACTCGTGCAGTCGAAAATTCGAACGGAATATATAAGAATTATATATCTTATCTATCAATTCAATAGACTTAATTTTAAAAAATTATACATGTACACACATGTGTTATTTAACTGATTTGTTCGTATTGTAGATTATTCCTATAAAACCTATTAATTATTCCCTTAAACTTTAACATCCACTGGTCAATATCTACTAGAAATTTAATATCAGAAATTATAATATGTCGCCTGAAAACAGGGCAGATCGATTGATTTAAGAATTTTAAGTGGGAGCTGATGATACAGGTACTACTAATCTATTATATTACAGATGTCTAGTTATTATTTTAACATATGATTAATATATATAATCTACCTATTACCTAGGGTAACTTGAACTGGTTGGTCACTTACTCGTAGCAACTATAAACTGTTTTTTCTTTGCTGGTTATGGAAATTAAGACAATTATTATGGTTGTTGTTACTATCTACATGTTTTAATCTACAACTATGTTATTTGGAAAATTTAATATGTCTTTTCCTATTTTAAAATCCGAGACTCTGGACTGAAACTCAACTAATTTCCAAAAAGTCATTATTGACAATTAGTTTCAGTTTAAATTTTGTAAATAATGCCTAAAACATAACTTCAACTTAGTCTAGACAAACAATCAACTTACTTTCTGTTGGTAATTCTAGAATATCATTCTAGAAGACAAATCACCTCAATGTCAACAATGGAG
>OVAX01001216.1:0-50785 GCA_900406405.1 Lepidium africanum
TTAAATCTCAATAAATACTAAGAAACTCTCCCTAAGAGACTCCCAATAATGTTGCTCTAAGGATGCAGATATTATCCTAGGTACTGGGTATACCCATAGCAGGGATAGATCCTAAGAACTTTTGGGGTTGGCACTTTTCATAAATGATGGTAAATATAAGATATTTTGCATGGGAGCCGGAATAATCATAAGAAATTTCTCAGTTCTACATTCAGAAGTTAAAACGATCCTATGCACAATGGCGTGCTTGTAATCTCTAGACATGTTTGAAGTCGAGATGACGATAGACAGTACAAATCCTTTAAAAATGTAATTTTTCCATGAAGTTTTGCCAGCTTTCCTCCCTCTCATTAAAAACTTCTCCCGATTGGAGAATAGATTCAAAGGTTTTTTATCTTAATCTTGTCTCTCATTCGTTGAATCATCGTGCGAATTTCCTCGATCTTTTTGCTCAAAGATATGTCCATGATTTTCTATTTGTAAATTCTTCCTTACTTAGGTAGAATTTTATTGAAACTTTGACAAAAAAAAATTGTCAACCATAATACATTATGAAAATATCAACTTTAACAAGTAGTGACAACGTTTTATTTTAGTTACTGTTCGGTTACTATTTATTTTTAAAAATACTAAATATGAATTATCAGTGACCAAACTAATTTAAAAATGAAATCAGTTAACTTTACGAATAATAATTGCCTATTAATTTCTATTATTGTTTTGATGATACTCCTGTTTTATTGATTCTTAGTGTTAATTCTTCGTACACTTCTTCGCACATACTCTAAACTTTGAATCATTAGTTAAATCCTTTATTGTGAATTCAATTGTATTTATAATTTAATTTGATCAAGTGGTTAATGCCACCTATGTAGCTTTCTTATCGTAATTTATTTTTAGATAGATGTATAATCTTACATTATTAGATACTCCATTTGTTTGGTTTTAGTTGACGTTTTTTTTTAAAAAAAATTGTTTTATTTTAGTTGATGTTTTTAAATTTATATGCAAAATTTATTGTATTTTTAGTGTTTTTGATTTTTTGAATTATGAAGATTGATTTGTGATTGGTTAGATTATTTTGTAAGTTATGATAAAATAAAAAATTTATTGCTTTTTTAAACTACTAGATGAACCCCCATGTCTTGCATGGGACAAAATTATGTTTTTTTGTATATACATATATATTATTAGAAAATTGAATATTATATTTAATTTTTAATAAATCTAAGTTAGTGATATGTATAAACATACATATATTAGTGATAGGTATAAACATATATACTTATAGTTTAAGAATATAACTATATTATTGGAAATGTGTATATTCTTTTAAGTTTTAATACAAAAAAAAGAAAAAATCATATATAATATTTATTAAAATAGAAGAAAAAACTAAAACAAGAAATAGTTAAAAAACAACAAATTAAAAGAAAATTTTTCTAAAAGTAAAAACCACGAAGCAAAAGTATGACTTTGTGATTCTATAAACAAATTAAAATTATTGTATTTTACTATTCTAAAAATTATTGGTGTCATGAGAAAAAATATGGGATAAGTCTTATATAGAAGTTGTTTGATATAATTATTTTGTTAGGATTATGAGTGAAATTTTCAAATAGATATTGATCAGGAATATCTTTGGTATGATATACCTTAAATATTAGGAATTAGTTAAGATAAGATGTTATATTTATTTGGGAATACTAGGGATATCATTTATATTTTAATTAATTTTTTATATGCAATGATTTTAGTATTTCTTTATTCAAAAAGTTTCCTGATTTTGGAAACCAGTTAATCATTATAAAAATATTCAAATAAGTAATTTATTAGTAATATACCTTAGAATCACAAAGAACTATATCAATGGTTTGACCATATTCTTTAGCGTATACCTTTCAGAGTTTTAGAATATTAACTTTAATCTCTCAGATTTCTTTGCAAGGTTTCAACGAAAAAATTTCTAAGAAAGACATGATTAATAGAAATAAAAATTAAGAGAAAAAAGGCTGTTAAATTCGTTGAGGGTAAAAAAGAGATAGAGCTTGTTGGAGTTGTAAAATATGTCTTGGGATGTTTCTTAAATAGATTTCGATTAATATTTTTTCTATCAGGATTATGAATATTTTTTATTTGATTTTCCCTAGATGTAAGAGAGTTGGATTAGGAATATCTCAATACAATATCTTTTGGTTGTTTTGTACTGTGTTTTCCAATATAAACAAACAAAACCAATTTAAACAAACAAACCAATTAAAACTGTCGAACCTATAACAATAAAATTAATTGAAATTAAAACACATAATTTTTTTTAAAAGGTCTTATCAAAACATAGGACATTTTAAGTAGTTTTAAAATCCAAAATAAAAAAAATTAAAAAATCAAAACTATTAATTGAAACTAAAACACATAATTTGTTTAAAAAGGTCTTATCAAAATTTAGGAGAAATTAAGTAGTTTAAAAATTCCAGTTGAACATATTACAATAAAATTAATTGAAATTTAAACAAACTAATTTATATTAAAAAAGTTTTATAAAAAACACAAATTAAATAATTAAAAAATCAAGCAATCAAAACAAATCAAGAAAATTAAAATTGTTTTTTATTATTCTAAAATATATGGAAAATCTTTATGCTACAGTTTTACTATATATAAAGATTGGTTAGATATTCCTTTTGAAGCAACAAAAATCAAATCTTAATTGGTTAAAGTTTTTCCTTTTTAACAAACGAAATTCAAATCTTAATTGGTTAGAAATTCTTTTTTAAACCAACGAAAATCAAATCTTAATTGGTTCAAATTTTCTTTTTAATTGTATGTTTTTATTGAAATCCAATTAAAAATAGTTTTTAAAAATAATCTTATCTAAACAAATCGACCAATCAAAATAAATCAAGAGATTTAAAATCTCTTTTATATTATTACAAAGATATGGAAAATATTATTGTTACTATTTATTATAATAGATATATGAAAAACCTAAAACATCAACTATACAGTAAAAAATTTGAGTTATGGATTAGGTTTGTTGATTTGATTATTGACAAATTAAATGTAAAAGGAAGAATAGCCCTTTTCATAGGAACAACCAAACTAGGTTAATTATATTTGTATTTTTGATTACAGTGGCACATCTTTTCTTAGTTTTTGAGCTAAGTTCACTAACAATCACATAAAAGAATACCAGATAAATTTTAAGATATAGAACAAAAATACAAAAGTTTCCAAAAAAATCACTAAATAGTCATCTAGAATGCTCTAAACGATTACTAATAATGGATGAAGAAGGTGGTATGATAAATGAGGTAGGTTTTATGGTACGAATCGTAAAAAGAGTAGGTGAGAAAGGAAGGAGACATAGAAGAAACATGATAAGACTTTGGTATTTACAACTTTGATGGAGACAAGACATTAAGACAAAGCTGTCCGGAAGAGCACTCGAACTCTTTTCTCACTGTTTTCATATGAGTTTAAAGAGAACTCATTCACTTCCCCTTTCCTAACACTTTGTTTGTCCCCTCAAACAACTACTTTCTATCCATTATCGTCTCCTCCCACGTGCATCTTTTTAATTCTCATTACTTTTTATTTTCTAGATCTTTGATTTCTCTAGTGGATTTGGTTTGTTGTCGGTTCATTAGTTGACTATATTATTATGTTTTCCTCTAGAACCATAAGATATCGGACTCAAGAATATCTTAATCTCCATTACATATAGTAGAATTTGGTATTTTTACAACTTCATACATCCACCATAGGAAAAAATATCGAAACAAAAAGTACTTTATTACTGTCAAATTTGAGTCCATATGTGAGATTTTTAACATGTTATCTCAAGATTGTAATTGTACCTATCCATTTTAAACTGAATTTCACTCTTATATCCGCAAAAGAGAAAGCAACGATCAAAAAGTTATAATCCAGTAATATTTATACGTGTAATAAGATATTTGTTGGGTCTAATGTACTCCTGAGTAGATGGATGTAAACTCGCAGCCCTTCTTATTCGATTCGCTTAAAACTTAAACATTAGTCAATCTTTGCTTAAATGTATTTAAATGGTGTGGAATCACCACTAATATAGGGTCAGAGATCCTGATCGTTTAAATTCAATAGATTTCACATTATATTGAGGTACTCGATCAATTATATATATATATAATTCCGATTTGTTCGGATTAATCGGATTTGTTCACCACTAATATATAGTATTAATCGGATTTGTTCGTTATCATCTTATAAGAAAAAAAGAAAAAAAAAACAATTCCGACTTCATCAATGGGTTTGTTTGAATTTTATTAGTTTTCTAATAAATGAATTGCTAAATTTGATGGTCTTGCAATGTTAATGTGTAGTAAATGTGAAAAATTTGCGTTCCCGAGTATACACCAAGCAATTTGATGGAGTAATTGCTTAGGAAATTTTCCATTTTTTGAAAAAAATCAAATTTTTTTTAATAAAGTTATAATAAGATGAGGTCTTTGCCACGAGATACACTCGGTGTGAAGTGGTTCCCACACCACAAGAGCTATGTGGTCCTTTAACTTTTAAAGCCCATTACTTCAGTGGTCGACCCGACACTACGGCACGAGTAGTCACGCACGCACGACTCCCTTCACGTTGACATTTCCTTCTCTACTCTCTTCTGCTTGGTTGATCTAAGAAACATCAAGACACCAATCAAATTTCAATACTTATGTTTGGTGTACATCTCATACTCAATAGTCACTTTCCTGATTTCAAATTCATATCTTAAAAAGGTGATGGTTTAAGTTTTAAATATTGTGTTAGCTAGCACATCATATATTCTTGTACCAACAGTGATTTTTCTTAAATGAAACAAACATTAGGCAATGCCAAGCACAACTAAACTAAAACTATAAAATATACTATATTTCTTTTATGTTCAACAATTATATTGAAAAAATCTTATTCATAACTCAAACTGTAAAATATATTATATGAGGGACATGTTTTCTATGTGGAATTGAACGAAAGCACCAGACAAGTAACTTGAGATGCAACTATGTGGAGAATGTGTAAAGAATAGTACAAGTGACACTATAAAAAGAATTGAAGCAACTATTTCATATGCCACTGTTTTATGCAACGACACTGATAACACAATTAATTGGTTAGTGAAAATTCACATAACTAAACATTCAACCATTTGATTAAAGATACTTCTTCAACAATTATCCATTTAACCAACATAATTTTTTATAACCTCATTAACGATATTCATCTAGTTTTGATGGTGTTTTTGTCGATTTATTTTGCTTATATATGAATTTGATTCAACCAAATACTTTTTAAAACATTGAATTTTGTCGTGGTATTCAGTCTGATAATCACTAGTATCCTCAAGCTCAGGGCAGACAAACACTTAATACATTGTATTCACATGTAAGTCTTTTACTCTTCGCCAAAACATTGCAACATAAGTCAAGATTTGTATAGTGAATCAAGCTACAAGTGATCTAGTGATAGTTTTTGTCTCTTAAAAGGTTAACAAAATTGTGAGGAACTGATAAAATCAGAGTTTGCTATTTTCTCAGAGAGTTATCAATCTGAGTATCAAGTTATTGTACACAATTCCTTAAATTCGATTTGTAGTATTCCGTGCGAACCCAAATTATGTATTAGAAACAAAGAATGTAAACAAAAAGTATGGGACGTTGTCTGTTCCAACATTAACCAAACTTGCCTGTTTAATTAAATTAATGTTGGTTTTATGTTGGACGTCTAAATTCGTTGAATCATGTGTCCCTTGACCATATATACATGCACTTTATACATTATTTTAGTATTTTTATAAACATTTTGGTACTTGCCTTTATTTTCTAGTAAGTACATTTTTTTATTCTTAAAGTTGTTCGATTGGCGAAAAGATGTTTTAGTAAGTGATTTAGTGTCGTTTCTGTATGGTTTCTACTTTAATTTGACTTTAAAGAATTATGTTTGTCTCCCTAAATTTTGTTAGAAGTTTGGAAGATTTAACTATAAATTATGATTTGTCTATTCATCAAAAAAATATTTATTTCTATTGGCATCTTGCATCACTTTATAAAATTCAGAACTAAGAAATATGTAGGAATTGTCATTATATATTCAGCCATAAAACATGTATGGATAGTATCGTTTGTAATAATGTTGTCACCATATTACAATAGTGCGTGAGAACTTGATATGTACTTTATCTAATATTGTAGATAAGAGAAATGTTGGATAAAACCAAAAATATAAGATGTACTTAAATTAGAAAAGCATAAGAATATAGATAAAATAATGTAGAAATGTGTTAGCATCAATGTTGGGATATTGGCCGACCTAAACTTAATCAATGTCGGATCTCATTACTTCTCTCCCAATAAGACTTTTTCTCAATCGGAGAACTTGGAACCTCCTCACTAACTCTCGCTTAACGTGAAAGCAATAACTTCTTTTTTCTTTTCAACAATTTCATCGACTAAAGCCGTTACATAGTTAAAACTTTCCTAATTTCTTAATAATATCACACAAACTAAAATCTAACTCGGATGAAGAAAATAACTAGTATAACATTCAGTCACTTATCAAAAACATTTCTAAGACAATAACTTTTTTACAATCACCAAAAAAATTTTTTTAATAAAAAATAAAAATATCGTTACCCAAACATATGTAGTTGAACTGGTGAAACGTTATCTCAATCAGGTTGGAACTAAATTTAATAATGATGTAGTTAAGGTTTATTCTAGTCAAATATATGTTCCACACTTTGGTCCTAGAAAATATATGTGAACTAAAAGTTGAGAATTCAACGACAAAAATTTACAAATATTCTAATATTTGATTGATTACATGTTTAAATTACTAGTATCGTGATAGTTAAGATACCATAAAGAGAGCATCATCGACATATATATTAATGAGTTACAAATATAATATATTTAATTTATTTATAAAGCCATGTATAACTCTTTGACTTTTGTGCCCTTTGCTTTTACTATAAATAGGGAATACTCATGATCCTCTAATTAACCATTTTCGAAAGCCAATAAAGCTGCATTTAGATATGGAGTTGGATCTTTGTCTCTCTCTTTCACCTCATTCCAACTCTTCTAAGTTTGACCTTAATAAGAATTCTGCTATTGGAAATGGTGTTGCGTCCCAAAAACTCCGTTTCTTTGCTTTGAACGACCAACCAAACGAGGAAGATGAAGATCCTTTGGAATCCGATTCTTCAGTCGAATACAAGTGAGTCATTAGAATAACTATATATGTAACAATGATCATGCAAATCTTCTAATTTCTGAAATAAGATTGAAATGAATTTTGATAGTGAGGAGGAAAGTAACGAAATCTTGGGATGGCCACCACTAAAATCATGCATGATAATTCAAAACTATCGTCATCGTAATCATCATCCATATCATCATCATGGTAGGAGAAGGAACAACAATCAACCTAATCCAACGGCTATAAATGAAAGAGTTGGATCATCAACATCATCATCGAGATCTTCAATGTATGTTAAGGTTAAGATGGATGGTGTAGCAATAGCAAGAAAAGTCAACATTAAGCTTTTTAACTCTTATGAGTCACTCACTAGCTCCTTGATCTCCATGTTTACACAGTGTGAGTACTAATTCAAGTTATAGATTTTGAAAAAAAAATCATATTATTATAATCTCTCTAATTTTGGTAAATTGATCAGATGAAGGTTGTGATCAAGATACAAACTATACATTCAACTTTCAAGGGAAAGAAGGTGACTTGCTAATACCAGAAGATCTTCCATGGAAGTATGTTTACAATTCTCCATATTCACAGTTTCAGAATTTTTTATTATTTATAAAAATAAACTTGATAAGATCTTTTTTAAGCTAATACAAAAACTTGTTGTGTTTTGGTTTTGTAGGAACTTTTCGGAATCTGTTCATCGAATATCAATCATTAAAGATCGATCGTGTACATATACAAGATGTTTGTTTTAGATATAGAAGACTACTGTTATTATATTTGTAATTAAATTCTGTCTATCAGATAAATTAATTTTCACTAGATTTCTCTTAATTTCCGGTATTGTCATATTAATATCATAAATTTATGAAAATTTATAGTTATATTAAAATTGAAAAATATAAGAATGTGACTGTTGCGGGAATCATGGTATTGATTTCCGAGTTTTACATAAATAAGTCATACACATTAAACTCTATGTGGTTCAATTTTTCAATAAACCAAAAAATAAAGCATTAAACTTTGGGGTTAAAGTCAGATTTAATTACTATTTGAAAAATTGGTCTGAAAATTATAAATTGTAAGCAAACAAGGAGAAAAATTCATGAAAAACCAATTATAACGGGAAAAATATACTCCTAAGATCTAATGTATTTTTTAATATAACCAAATCCTATATTCTAAAATCTATTTTTCTTTTCCTTTGCATAAGGAAAGCTAAAGTGGTCATTACCAGCACCACATGTCTTCAGATGCATTTCTTAAACAAATTAAGGAGCTTCATGTAAATAATTAATACAAATTTAAGGAAACTAATCTTTTTAATTTATATTCTGGATCAATTTAAAGAAACTTACCTAATAAATGCAAAATTAATAAATGTAATTAACAAAAAAAATCAATAAATGTTTTTTAAAAAATCATTAAAGAGAAAGAAAAAAAGAAAAACATCCTCATTACGTTCAGACACAAGACGGTCTCATATCTTTAAAACTCATGTACTGATCGACGGCTGTAATCACTCCACGTCACCGTGGACTTCAAAATCTCTTCTTAAATTCTCTCCGTAGACATCATTTTGACTAGTTCGACGAATCTGATACCGCGTCTTCGAGATCTTCTTCAATTTCGTCTTAGATTTCAGATCTCTTCTCCGGCGAATACATCGCTCTTTTCTGGCAGATTTAGCGAGTCAGTATTTTCTAAGAATATTCCAACGATGGATTGATCATTACGAATTTGAAATCTTAGTCTTCTTATGATTATCCAATAATCAAACTCGAATTCCCATCAATTTCCCAACCGATTTGCTCTTCTTTTTTTTTTTTTGTATTTTGATTGGGGTTTTTGAAGAATCTGAATCCCTAAGTTAGTGAATCATGGCGTTGAGCATGCGGAAAGCGATCGGAGTGGTCAAGGATCAGACTAGCATCAGCATAGCCAAAGTAGCGAGCAACATGGCTCCAGATCTGGAGGTTGCGATCGTGAAAGCTACGAGTCACGACGATGAGCAATCGAACGAGAAGTATATACGCGAGATCCTTAGCCTAACTTCACTCTCTCGTGGCTATGTCCATGCCTGTGTCACCTCCGTCTCACGCCGTCTTGGGAAAACGCGTGACTGGATCGTTGCTCTCAAGGCTCTAATGCTCGTTCACCGTCTTCTCAATGAAGGGGATCCATTGTTTCAGGATGAGATCCTCTACGCCACACGACGAGGTACGAGGATTCTTAATATGGCTGATTTTCGAGATGAGGCTCATTCTAGCTCGTGGGATCATTCTGCTTTTGTTAGAACATATGCTAGTTATTTGGATCAGAGGCTTGAACTGGCACTTTTTGAGAGAAAAGGGAAAAATGGTGGGAGTAGTAGTGGTCATCAAAGTAATGGTGATAATGGATATGGTCGGTCTAGGGATGATTTTCGGTCTCCACCTCCAAGAAGTTATGATTATGAGAATGGTAATGGTTTTGGTATGCCGAAGAGGTCTCGGTCTTTTGGAGATATGAGTGAGATTGGAGGAGGAAGAGACGAGAAGAAATCGGTTACTCCTTTGATAGAGATGGCACCTGAGAGGATATTTGCGAAAATGGGTCATTTGCAGAGGCTGCTTGATCGGTTTTTATCGTGTCGACCTACTGGTTTAGCCAAAAACAGCCGAATGATTTTGGTTGCAATGTACCCAGTAGTCAAAGAGAGTTTTAGGCTTTACACTGACATATGTGAGGTCTTGGCTGTTCTGCTTGACAAGTTTTTTGATATGGAGTATACAGATTGCGTCAAGGCCTTTGATGCGTATGCTAGTGTTGCTAAACAGATAGATGAGCTCATTGCGTTTTACCATTGGTGTAAGGACACTGGCGTGGCAAGATCTTCTGAGTACCCTGAAGTTCAGAGGATCACGAGCAAGTTGTTGGAGACACTAGAAGAGTTTGTAAGAGACAGAGCCAAGAGGGGCAAAAGTCCTGAGCGGAAAGAGATAGAAGCTCCTCCTCCTCCACCTGTGGAAGAGCCAGCACCTGAAATGAATGAGATCAAAGCGCTTCCTCCTCCAGAGAATCACACTCCTCCACCTCCTCCTGAACCAACACCTAAACCACAACAACCACAAGTAACTGATGATCTAGTCAACCTGAGAGATGACAATGTCACAGCTGATGACCAAGGGAACAAGTTTGCTCTCGCGCTTTTTGCAGGTCCTCCGAGTAATAACGGAAAATGGGAAGCTTTCTCTTCCGATAGTGGCGTGACATCAGCCTGGCAGAATCCAGCAGCAGAGCCTGGGAAGGCTGATTGGGAACTAGCATTAGTCGAGACAGCTAGTAACCTAGAGAACCAAAAAGCTGCAATGGGTGGTGGTTTAGACCCATTGTTACTCAACGGAATGTACGATCAAGGAGCAGTTAGACAACACGTGAGCACCTCAGAGCTAACCGGTGGAAGTTCAAGCAGTGTAGCTCTCCCTTTACCAAATAAAACCAACAGCCATATACTAGCACTCCCTGCACCAGATGGAACCGTTCAGAAAGTGAACGAAGACCCGTTCGCAGCATCTCTAACCATTCCAGCTCCTTCATACGTGCAAATGGCTGAGATGGACCAAAAGCAATATCTATTGACTCAAGAGCAACAATTATGGCAACAATATCAGCAAGAAGGAATGAGAGGTCAAGCTAGTTTGGCTAAAATGAATCAAACCCCAACCGGAATGCCTTATGGAATGCCACCGGTTAATGGAATGGGACCTCCACCAATGGGGTATTACTACAACAATCCTTACTGATTTCATTCATTTTGTTTGGTTTCTGTTACATATATTTATATTATTCGACCAATGTAGATGTGTTATAATCCGGCTTCTTGTATTTTTCCTGATATTGCCTCCTATTATTGAACTCGTGAGACTTTAATTCTTTTGAGTTTTGAATGATAATACATTTGAACATTTGTTTTCTCCTTATAATCAAAGTTCTCTTTTTCAAATGAACACCGTCCACGAGAATTGGACCAAATTTCAACAATGGAAAAATACCTATTGTTAGTAATTTGCTATCAATTGACAATTTGGATCACATAATCATGTCCACCTCATCAATAATAAAGGAATTTCATGTTATTAGTAAAGATAGTGGAGCCTAAGATTTGCAATCTTTTAATTGACTCGTTGATATCACTTGGTCCCCAAATTTTTTTAATTTTTCTTTGAAAACTCCAAAGCATTTGATAACAAGAAGTATTTGGCTATAGCAGGATATTATACTTGCTAGGCCTGGGCATTTCGGGTTTCAGATCGGGTTCAGTACAGGTCTTTTCGAGTTCGGATTTTGTAGAGGCTTAGGATTCATTCGGGTATTTTGAATTTTCAGGTCGGATTTGGTTCGGGTAGCTTCGAGTGTCTATAAAAAGGCCCAAAAAAATTTGGGTTTGGTTCTGGTCTAATTCGGATATGGGTATTTCTATTTAAATTGTTCTAAAATTTTAAAATGAATAAAAATTTAATAAGAAAAACTTAAAATTCAGAAATCTAATAAAGATTTTTGAATATTTTAGATTGTTTTAGTTGTTTTAATCTTAAATTACTAATATATTGAGAATTATAATTATAATTTTTTTATATTGAAGTGATTAAAATTATTAATATAAATAATAATTTTTTAAAATATAATTATCTTTCGGGTCTTCGTGTACCCATTCGGGTTTCGGTTTGGTTCGGATTCAGATCTATATTTTCGGATATATAGATATAGGATCCAGTAGAATAGTTATGTTGGATCCGATTCGAATTTGGGTCATATATTTCGGGTCAGGTTCGGTTCGAGTGTTCGAATTCGAATAAAAGACCCATGCCTAATACTTGCCAAAGAAATTTTGAACAAATATCTATTGTTTTAGCAAAAGTTAAAAATAGCAATATAAGTAATCGAAAGAAAAAAAGTAACCAATATCAGATTACATAAACAAGTTATTCTTTGATTGTCCATCACGATTTAGAGGCTTTGTTGGTATCAACATTTTGTAATGTTCCATAAAATTTACATAATTCACTGAAAAAGTAAAGGACAACAACAACAACAAAAAAAAAAAAAAGCACGAGGCAAAAAGACGATGATTGTGGGTTTGGTCTTTACGCGACAACCAAACTTGAATGCTGACGACTATAAGCCCAATATTCCGCAATCTTAGATCTTTAGAGAGTAAACTTTATTACGTTTTACATTTATCCATTTCATTATCCGTTTCCATTTATCTACAGTAATATCCATTTATGTGTGTTAAGTCAAAACAAACGTCACCTTCATAGTCCATTATCTATCTCATTATTTGTCAACTGCTTCATTAAATATCTTTCAAAGCTAGAATACACTATTCCATAGATGTAAGAACTAATGTACATAATATTTGAGTTGTAACGAGTTTACGTACCATAATTGTAGACTTTGGTTTCGTTTTTCCAATTAAATTACAATTACACTTTTCTGGAAAAAAACAAAAAAAAAAAAACTAGAATAAACAACAACCATTCACAGACCATTGGCCGAGTCATTAAACAAAACGGTTCGAGCCATACCCAACAACGGCTCAAGAGCCAAAGGAGAAAACTTCCTAGCAAACAAAAACGGATCCAACCGTTTAAGTCTAGACCAATCTGAACCGTTGATTCCATCTTCACCATATCTAGGTTTAGTCATTCTCAGCCGTAGGATCAACTCAGGCACAACCTCGTCCGCTTCATACATCCGTGGATGACCGCCGTCGTTAATAGTCCAATCCACGTGAGTTAACGTGGCGGGAACACATCCACGTGGATCTCTCATATTCAAAAGGGTAGGAAAGTAATTTTCTTCAGGATAACACGTGTCTTCCCTTACGCACGTTTTATTAAACTTCTCCCATATGAACCGATCACGCGCCACCACACGCGCGTGTTTCCGTTTCAAAACCCAAAACTGCGAACCAATTCGAAACTCTTCTAGCTTCACTTCCGGTAACATCGCGTCTAGTCCACGCGCTGCCCATCTATCGAATTGCCATGGTTCGTCTTTGAGTATTTCTATGAAGCTTTTGTGAGATGAGATTAAAGTTTTGTAAGTGAAGTTAAAGGAGTGAATTGGTATACATGAAGGTGAAATTAAGGCAAACATGTAATTTGATTGATCGTCGAGAAGTGCGTATGCGAGTAATCGACGCGCCGCCGCAGCGAGAGTTGGTGTGTATCGTGTTGAAGGTTTTGAGGTAATGACTCGATTTGTGAACACACCGGAGAATGGTGGATCGTAATTTTGACTCGGATCTGCGTGAATATAGATGTTGTAGAGCTCTTTAGAGCTTCCATTGAAGAAGATGTCCCATAGAGGCGCGAATGGAAGAGGTGAAGTTGTTAAATACATAAAAGCTAGCTTCCGAGTTGATTTTGGAGGTTGATTCGGGTTAACTCGGGAAGCGAGTCGAAGAAGTGACTCATCTTCTTTCGGAATCGGTACTCGAACTATTGGAGAAGAAGAAGAAGAAGAAGCTTCTGGAACTTTTCGAGAGCAAAGAGAGAAGACGGAAAGAGATCGGAATCCAAATTCCGGTGAGAAAACGCCGGTGAGTTCTCGTTGAACTGTGAAGATAACAGCTACCGGAAGACAAAGGAATAAAGCGCAAAAGAGAGGAAATAACGTCGGAGATAGCATCTCTCAGTTACCGGAAAGTTAAAACCAGTGATTGTTTTTGGATTTTAGAGATAGAAACAAAGTGTACGAAAACATTTGGTTTGTAGAGTGAGAGAGTGGGATTTGGTGCAACTTGTATTCTTAGATTAGTAATTTAATTTAATTTTAATATTGGTTTATAAATAGAAATATTTCAATTTAATAGATATATGGCGAGCTATTTCCAATCTGGTGGTTAAGATGATACAGCTAATAATTTAAGATTAATGTTCGATTCCTATCTGCTGTATTATGGTAAATAGAAAAAAGAATTTTAGAGGTGGACTCTATAAATCAGGTTTTATCGATCTAATATTGAAAAAAATTTAATAGGTATGTGGAATTTACAAAAGATATTTTTTTTCTTCAAGTTATTTAATTTAATAAACCTAACTTTATTGACCACTGTTTATTTATCCGAAAGTAGAATAGGAAAATGATTTGGCCCAGACAAAAAAATAATAATAATAATAATAATATGAAAGATGGTTTATTTAATAGTTATCTTGCTTGTTGTTAATTTATCATAAGCCACATAACGTGATTCCACACGAATGATTCGATTGTTAGTATCAAAATTGAATTTTTTTGATTAGTGATAAAGTAAAGTTAAAGGAGTAATAAATATTCGATTTATGGAGGGTTCCTAAGTGTGACACGTGTAAAGATGGAAACCGTTGGATGTTACTAGCTTGTAAATGACCTCACGTGGCTGCGTAAAATATTCGTAATGTATCAGTTTTAGGAAACGTTAAATGTCTCGAAACGCAACAGGTTTGATAGATACGAGTAACAGTCTGGTTTATCCACGTGGGCAACATGCATTGAATTTGGGCCTCAATATTTGACTTTTTGGGCCTTCATTCAGTAACCATGAAGACATTTGGGTAGTGATTTTATTTTGTTTTTACGATTCAGAGTTTTTCGTAGTTTATGTCGGCATCGTGGATGTCTCAATGTCAGAAAATTATAGCAAAAGGTTATAGAAGTGGTACGAAAGCGATTCTCTACGTATTATTGTTGTTGTTTCTTTTATTTTACATCAACCAAACGATTAAAGTTTTATTTTTCTTCTTTTTGTTGATCGTTCTCTTTCTCTTTCTTTTTTCTTTCATTCCAAATTTTTCATAACCTAAAATCCACTCTTAAAATTCTTTTTCTAAGTTACTATTATGCAGCAGATAAAAAACAAACCTGATACCAAGTCATTAACTAAAATCCTTGGATGTTCGGATCTTCGGGTCGGATTCAAGTCGGATCCAGTTCTTTCGGTTCCAAAATATTTATATTCATATAGGACCCGTTACTATTTCGGTTCGATTTCGGATCGATTCCATTCGGGTTCGGATCGGTTCGGATCCAAATTTAAAAAACCTGAAACTTACCCGAATACCCAAATAACCGAAAAATATCCCAAAAAATACTAAAAATACCAAAACAAATACCTAAAAATAGCTAAAAATATGTGTAAATATCTAAAATTACCAAAAAAAATACTCCTATAATACTCTAAAAATACCTTTAAAAACTATAAAATCGAGTCTTCGGGTATCCGTTCGATTCTCGGTTCGGGTCCGGATTCGGGTCTGGTTCTTCGGATCCTAAATTTTTGCACTCATTAGGGTATTTAGGCATTTTGGATTCGGGTTCGAGTCTTTTTTTCAGATCGGGTCTAGGTTCGGTTTTCAGATCTAGTTTTTATGCCTAGATCTAAGCTTGATTATCCTAACTAGCAAACTGAAAGCAACTCGGCTATTAGTGTAAAGTTTGAATTGCCAAAAAGACCAGACCAAAATTATACATGATTATAATTGTTCTTATAAATCTTGACCAAAAAACAAATATTGTTTTTTTGATAATTAGATCTGATAAAAACTAAATTCATAATTCAGAACTATATTACACTAAATTACGTGTTAATCTAGATATGAATTTTGCTGAAAAAACTAAAAAGATGGACATTACCCACTTGCTTAAAATTTACTCCTCCAACCAAATATACTTGTCTCATTTTTTTTTCTGTCAACACTTGACTTGACAGAATCTAATTGTATAACCTAAATGTTCTTTGAATTTTAGAATCTATTGTGGAGAACTATACAATTTTTTTGGAGTAAAATTCTAGTAAACATTGCCAAAAAACATATTATTTTGGAATGAGAAAAAAAAGAAGTAAAAAACCATGTTCAAAACAACAAAAGTGTTTAGTTTAATTCTAAATCAAAATCAAAAAGTAATACAAAGCCTAATTTTCAGAGTGGGGTTGAAATTCTCCCCCCAATAGTTAGGATTTCAACCCTAACCGTTAGATTTAATAATTTGATGAATAATGCTCTGCTTTACCTACTTAAAAGATATTGGACTGCATCCCTATAAGAGTAGGAAGACTAAACCGGACCAGACCGGACTGGACCAAGTGACAGGACTATCTCTCTCCCCCACACTGAAATTATTGAAGAAGTGTTTCACTAGTGTGAAGAAAGAAAAACAATCTCACTTTGTCGTTTTTTTTTTTTCTCTCTCTTTTGGAAGATGCCGAGACCAGGGCCAAGGCCGTACGACTGTATCAGAAGAGCTTGGCATAGTGACAGACACCAACCCATTAGAGGTTTGCTCATCCAAGAAATCTTCAGGTCGCTCCTCTTCTTCTCTATCTCTATCTCTCTGTATTGGTATCTGTGCATGTCTTTCTTTCTGTGTTCTTCAGCTCATACTGTTGTTTTTTGGTAGGATTGTTTGTGAGATTCATAGTCAATCTACCAAAAAGAACACAGAATGGCAAGAGAAGCTCCCTGTGGTTGTTTTAAGAGCTGAAGAAATCATGTATTCCAAAGCCAATTCTGAGGTTTCTTTCTAACATTTTGATTCCTCAATTTGGGTTTTGCGTTTGATATCTTCAACAAAGAACTGTGTTTCAAGTGGTGTTTTATCAAATCAAAGAGCTCTACTTTTCTTTGCCCTCTTTGAACAGTGAGATTGATTGTTAGATACAGATTTGTACCTAATGTCTTCATTTGAAAGATTTATCTTCTTTGTTTCATGTTAGGCTGAGTATATGGACATGAAGACTCTTTTAAACCGTGCAAATGACGCAATTAACACTATCATACGACTAGATGAAACCACTGAAACTGGGGAGTATCTTCAGCCTTGTATTGAAGGTACACTGTATTCAAACTCTTACGGGCTAATTGACTGAGATCAGTGACCAAGTCTTGTTTGTTTTGTAGCTGCATTGCATTTAGGATGCACACCAAGGAGAGCTACAAGGAGCCAAAGGAACATAAACCAGAGATGTTATCTTAGTCAAGACTCAACTAACTTAGACAACATTTTGTCTCAAGTTTTCATGAAACCAAACAACTTTGCTTCAAAGAATCTTCCTGTAACACAAGATAAGCAGATCGAGAAGCGGGTTGTATCGAAGTACTCAGCTTACCCTTTATGCTATTCGATTAGGCCAATCATTGAATCGTGTAAGTCAAAGAAAAGCAGATTGTCCAGTGTTGGAGATGCAACAAAGGGTATTAGTTTTGGTGCTTGTGAATGTGATCTATCTCTACGATTAGGTCCTCTTGGATCTCCAGCTCAAAAACGGAGTAAGACAAACAGCTACAACAACAACAACAGCTGAAAAGGAGAGTTTGAGTAGAGAGTCTTGTGTTAGAGAATGTGTGGTTTTTAGTTAGGTCTTTTAGTCGCTCTCTAGGTTTAGCTGTTTGTATGCAGATGTATATAAAGGAGTGAAGGAAACAAAACAGACAATGAAGTCTTCTACTTCTTCTTTTCTGATCAATCCATCCTTAATGACTCTTACCCTGTTCTTCTGGTTTCGAATATGGTCAAAAACTGGCTCTTTGTGAAATGGGCTTATAACGTTATATTGAATTCAACTTAGGCCCCATTAGTAGCCACACTCTTCTAGTTGAACTTGACCCAATATTGTCATTACTCTTAATGAGAGTCTAACCAAACACTGAGCATTTCTTTCTCTTTTGATCCTTGTAAGAAAAATCTTACATGCAAAGACTATCTAAACAACCATATCCAATTATACAATTAATTAATTAGAAATATATATATATATATATATATGTTAAGCTATATAATGCAATTGTGTGTGGTTAAATGATTTAAATGTCTACTTCGGAAGATTTTTACCAAGTTCGGTTTCAAATTATTACGTTGCTCCGCATAATAAAATTTGAGAATTAAATTATGGATTTGCCTTGTCGACTTTATTATTGAAAAAACAAATTTAAAATAAAAGGAAAGATATATTGCTAGTCATAAAGCCGTTGAACCGATTTCAACTTGAGAAACATAATCAAAACTAATTAATCCTTGACAACCTGTGATACCTAGTCAAATTTTCTATTGCACCTAATACGAATCTTTGATCTCGTAATATTTTCTTATCACAATTTCCTCTTGAAACAAAACTATCGCCATGTGTGTGGAAGGAAACTTAAATCAGCATATTTTCCAAGCAGTCCATTGTTGAAAAATTTGTAAAGTAAGATTTTTAAAATGTATATATACGCTTTGTGTAATTTACTAAATTGTGCCACAAAAGTATTCTCTCATTGGATTTTGGGTAAAGCTTTTCTTTCTCATTTCCCAACTTTGTCATTCCTTATTATAATCTAATTTTGTATGTCTTACCTAAAAGGCTATAAAGTTGATCCAAATAGTTTATAAATTTGATTAAATCAGCAACCAATGGACTCTCTACGTATTAGTTTGACACGAAAGGACCGTTCTCATTGAATTAAATGGATCATTATTGATGAATTAGGTAATAATTAATTTAAATAAATAATGGTAAAAGAAATCTTAAGTCATACGTTGACGGCTTCCACGTTCATTATGATGATATCAAATGAGATCATTTCATATGATTGTAGTGGAAGAGACATGACGAACTATACCGATCGAGATACGTTAAGATAAGATTTTTGTTTTGTTAACTTATATGTTGAGATAAGATTTGCTGATTCTTGTAAACACACATGCCTACATACGTATATTAATGTAATAATTTGATGTACTCATCAAAATAATATTATTGCTTTTTCGGAGATATCGTATGAAAAAGAAAGCTATCAAAAAGTTAATGATGATCACAAATGAGGGGACTGATATGTCACGTGGACAAGTATTAGCTTCTAACAACCACATAAATGCCTGATTAACAGATAATAATAATTATTATTATACTATGTAATGGGACTAATATCGAAATGTTATTTAAAGAAGAAAGTAAGTCTTCTCGAGGAGTATTATTCTTCATTTACCATTAACTGCTTTGAAGATCTTTAGACCAACTTTTTCTTGGAATTGAATAGAATAACGTGTAAATTTAACTCAACCTCCCTTTTAATTTTTGAAGAAGAGACAAAACTATACCTCCTTTCACAATATGTACCTAGTATTTCCAAAATCCGTATTTAGTAATAATATCTTATACAACATTAACACCATTGCCTTGGGAATTGAAAGTGTCATCAAAACTTTACAATCTTCCACAAATATATAAGTTATAAATAGCTAGGTCAAAAATCCACGGAAAAAACATTAAAAAATGTCTAAATAGCCAAATAAAAATTAGTCACGATTCTATAATCACAAAAATAAACCCAAAAAATGTTAGTCATTGTTCTATTACGAGGCAATTTCACAGTTACAAAATTGTGACAAATTTTTTTCATGACTCTTTAACCTAACCACAAAAAAATTTCATTTTTCTTTTGGTGATTGGAAATTCTTTTTTTGGTGAAAGGATGGGAGTCCAGCTCCTAATTTATTAATAATGCACTAAAAAAAATTACTTTATCCGTTTCATAATAAATGTCATTTTAGAATTATTGTATCAAAATAACTGTCATTTTAAATTTACGATATAACTTTTAGAATAAATTGTTTACTTTAACTTCATTATTAACCAATAAAAAACAAAAAATGTCAAGAGTCAACTAGTTTTTGGGGTATAATATAAATTTAATATGTTTTCTTAATTTGTATGAAAAATGCTAGAATGACACTTATTATAAAACGGAGGGAGTACATCAAAATATGTCGTATGTACGCAGATCCAAATTCATCATGAGCTAAAAAAATACACAAATAATCGGGAATAGAAATAAAATAATGAAACCCAAAGAGTAAAGAGAATGCATAGTTTGCCAAACCGTCTGCCAACTGATTTGCCTCCCTATACACATGTCGTATACGGACTATCCAGTTTTTTGATAGAAAGCTATAGCACAGTCGTGTTAGGAAGGATAAAAGATGCGTGTCACATACCTCTGTCAATAAAAAATCAACCACAATCTCATAATCAATCTTCAATTCTAGGCATCAAACATGTTTCTCCCACGCGATAACCAAACCATAATACATTCCCCACAATTCTGCATAATAGATACCAACATTAAGAGAAAAACCTCCACACCATTCACCTCTGCTATTGCGTAACACTCCACAAAAAATTTTCATGATTTGTTTGTTGATATATATAAAATTTAATGACCTAGCCATTTCAGTATATATACGGTAATTAATACCTACTCTATCATGAATGTTTGCAAATCATACAAGTTTAAAACTGCACATATAAATGTATAACTCCACGTATACATACACTAAAATCGTAGGGCTTATAAGTTATACGTAAAATGACTTATATTACATTGAACAAAGACTTCTAGAACAACATTAGTAATGTAAATATTTAATTTTATATATATGCACAATCGTATATCTAGTGTACATACACATAAATGTGAAAATATAAATATGTATAATAGGGAGACCTTTTGACTCTTGTGCTGTCACTGTTAAGGCCACGACGAATCCCACTGATCCGTTACCATCTCGTTGCTGTGATATTGCTATATTTATTATTTTTAATTATTGATTCATAGTATCTTATAATTTAATGTTCCTCAATATTAAAGTATTGTAAACACTTGGCGAGCCAACTAATTCGTGAATCATATTATTATTGGAGCGTAGATGATTGCGGGACATTAAAACCAAATTAACCCCCAACTACATTTTACATTTGACCAATTAATATTTCGATTTATATTCAATTTAAATTACAAGAAAATCCTACGTAAATATTATATTATCATATTTGTGCCTCGGAAGATCTGTGGATGCAAAAGTTGAAAAAAGTTTCATGTTCTCCTAAAAAGATTTTACTACCAAATAACCAATTAAGTAAAACCAAACGCAGACGTCGGTCGTGAAAAATGAGTAATTTGGTCCATATCATAAAACCAAGGGTATATTTGGTATTTTAGCTTTAAGTTAAAGTACACGAGATACGTCTACTTATCTGCCAGCTGGCATCCGTACTTCTTCTTCCCAAACACTTCTCTCTCTGACTCCTTCACATTTTCACATTTCTCATTTTTATTTCCAACCTAATTTTTAATCCATTCAAATTTATTTTAACATTTATTTGGGGAAAGTAATGGTAGGTATTATTTGTTGACAAAACATAAATTTTAAAAGTTAGATATTACTTTCCTTTTTTTACGGTTAAGGTAAAACTATTAAAATATAGAAACAGGGGAAGTAGTTCTGCATTGAATCATTTGTCAAAGTTGACAAAAAACCAACCCCATTGCATTTTTCACGTTTGCTGATTCATATCTTTGAATTTCACCTTAAAGATTTCTCTAAATTGCAATATTTCATGAAAGAGAGATAGGTATTGTAGCTTCAAATTGTATTCCTTTAAGGGCCCATTCATTTAAAGCAGAGTAGATAAACACTGTTATAGTTTCCACATATTTCATTCAATTCTGATCTATAATATAGATTTATTATTTCAGCTGAATTAAAGTCTTACCATTTCTTATATTCAACAAAAAAAAACTCAAATTAATAACTCTGCCATTACATGTACTGTATATGTATCTGAATGTGTATACGATGATCAATTAGATGGGTCTTCTTCTTCGTCTTTGAAAAGTCAAAAGTGTTTGGAAAATTTTACAACATGTTTGGTTGACAAGAGAAAAGACCCAAGTGGTCGGATCTGTCCAAAAAAAGTTCGTGACGGTCACAAGAGAGAAAACATAAAAACGAAACGGATTTAAAGGAAACCGCTCAAAGGGATTTAAGACTCTTAAACTTCTTCTACTTCTCTTTCTCTCTCTCTGTTTTGATCCTCTTTTTCGTCTTTATCTATCAATAAGACCAGACATAAACATCATTCAATGTTAGCCAGAGAGGCAAAACAAACAAACAAACAAACCCAATTCTCATTTCCTTTTATTCCCAATTTCAGTTTCAGTGTTTTATTCTGATATCTCTACTTTCCGAATTTTTAGTCTGAAAATTTAAAGCTTTGTAACAACGTGAAGGCGAGTTCTTATCTTTCTGATTTGTTTTTTCTCCTTTTAACAGAAGCTTCTTCTTCACGGGTTTTGGTGATGAATCTGAGAAGTATCAGTTTACGATTTGTGTTTTTACATCTTTGTGGAAATTTTTTTTCTCAGATCCATTGACTTCATCCACACACACAAATTTTTTAGGTGTTTTGAAAATTTTTTATTTCTTGTGTCCTATTTTCTCAAATTTTGGTTACTCGAAGACCAAAAAAGCCATGAGAGGCTTCTTCGTCGTCTTCGTAACGTGTTTAGTCTTCTTCCCTGATCCTCTACTTGCTGGTGTACCGAAAACTGGGAGCATCCCGCCAGGGTTTTCAGGATCTCAGATGTTATACATCAACAACGACGGTATCTTCCTGGAATCAAACAACTCAGAATTCGGTTTCGGTTTCAGAACCACACCAAGCTCCGTTACTCTGTTCACACTCAGCATCATCCACAAGAGCACAACGGAAACTATCTGGTCTGCAAACAGAGCTTCCCCTGTTTCGAATTCCGATAAGCTTGTATTCGAAGCTAATGGAAATGTTGTGCTACGTAAAGAAGACGAAGGAATTGATGTTTGGAGATTGGATAATACAGGCAAAAATGCTTCAAGAATCGAGTTACGTGACTCAGGGAATCTCGTTGTTGTTGCAGGTGATGGAACTTCAATCTGGGAGAGTTTTGATCATCCGACTAATACTTTGATCTCAAATCAAACTTTCAAAGAAGGCATGAAGCTCACTAGCAGTCCTTCTCCCACGAGTAACATGACTTATGCTCTTGAGATCAAATCTGGAGATATGGTTTTATCCGTTAACAGCTTGACTCCTCAAGTATATTGGTCAGCTGGAAATGATAAAGCGAAGATCATCAACAAAGATGGTGGAGTTTTGAGTTCATCATCTATCGTTGGGAATTCATGGCGCTTCTTTGATGAGAAACAGGTCTTCTTATATCAGTTTGTGTTTCCAGAAAGTAAAGATGATAACGCAACTTGGATTGCAGTTTTGGAAAGCAACGGTTGGATCACTTTTTCAGTTCTCGTAAAAGGAGAGAGTACTGTTACTCCTTCTTCGTTTAAAATCCCAAGTGATCTGTGCGCAACACCTGAGTCTTGTGGACCATACAACGTCTGCACAGGTACTAGAGTGTGTAAATGTGTGCCTGGTTTGTCACAAGCTCGGTCTGATTGCAAAACTGGGATCACTTCTCCTTGTAGAAAAACCAAAAACAATGCAACATTGCCTCTGCAACTAGTGAATGCTGGAGATGGTGTCGATTATTTCGCTCTCGGGTTTGATCCTCCATTCTTTAAGAATACTGATCTTGATAAGTGTAAAGGGTTCTGCAACAACAATTGCTCATGCCTTGGTCTTTTCTTCCAGAACAGTTCTGGTAATTGCTTCTTGTTTGATTGGATTGGAAGCTTTAAAAACTCTGCTAATGGAGGCTCTGGGTTTGTGTCTTACATCAAGGTTGCGAGTGATGGTGCTAAAAGTGGAGATAATGGTGAAGATGGTGGGAAACATTTTCCTTATGTAGTGATTATTGTCGTGGTGACGGTATTTATCATCGCTGTTTTGATCTTTGTGGCCTTCCGGATTCATAAGAAGAAGAAAATGCTTTTAGAAGTTCCTCAAGAGAGTTCAGAGGAGGATAATTTCCTGGAAACTTTAGCTGGAATGCCTATTCGCTTTGCTTTCAAAGATCTTCAATCAGCGACGAATAACTTCTCAATTAAGTTAGGTCAAGGAGGGTTTGGATCAGTCTATGAAGGGACATTACCAGATGGCTCTCGTATAGCTGTGAAGAAACTTGAAGGAGTTGGTCAAGGCAAGAAAGAATTTAGAGCTGAGGTTAGTATAATTGGAAGTATTCATCATCTGCATCTGGTACGGCTCAGAGGATTTTGCGCAGAAGGGACTTATAGGCTTCTTGTGTATGAGTTCTTATCGAAAGGCTCGTTAGAGAGATGGATATTTAGGAAAAAGGATGGTGATGTTTTGTTAGATTGGGACAGGAGATTCAATATCGCACTTGGAACAGCTAAAGGTTTAGCATATCTACATGAAGACTGTGATGCAAGGATTGTTCATTGTGATATAAAACCTGAGAACATTCTCTTAGATGATAACTTCAATGCCAAGGTATCTGATTTTGGACTTGCAAAGCTCATGACTCGCGAACAAAGCAATGTCTTCACAACTATGCGTGGGACAAGAGGCTACTTAGCTCCTGAATGGATTACAAACTACGCAATTTCAGAGAAAAGTGATGTTTACAGCTACGGAATGGTGTTGTTAGAGTTAATAGGAGGAAGAAAGAACTATGATCCATCAGAAACTTCAGAGAAATGTCATTTTCCTTCTTATGCTTTTAAGAAGATGGAAGAAGGAAAACTTATGGAGATTGTTGATGGAAAGATGAAGAATGTTGATGTGAGTGATGAAAGAGTTCAAAGAGCAATGAGAACTGCACTTTGGTGTATACAAGAAGATATGTCAATGAGACCTTCAATGAGTAAAGTTGTTCAAATGCTTGAAGGAGTTTTTCCGGTGGTTCAGCCACCGAGTTCTTCCACTATGGGATCTAGACTTTACTCAAGCTTCTTTAAGTCCATTAGCGAAGACGGTGGTGCTACTACTTCATCTGGACCGTCTGATTGTAACAGTGAGAATTATCTCTCTGCAGTGAGACTCTCTGGTCCAAGATAGCAGTCTTATTTTTGTTGTTTAGCCAAGTTTAGTATCTTATAATAATAGGTTTTTGGCTCACCATATTTTTGTTGTATATTTGTTGAATTTAGTCTTCTTTTAGTTTTGTAATGTTGCGAGTTTGTTTTTATTACATTGATTAATGCACTACCCGTCGTTTTGTCATCATGTCGTTAAACTTCTTGTCGTCTTTCATTGTTTTTTATCGTCACGCATTTGGAATGTGTGCCGTGTTCTTTCATCTCGCTTCTCTTTCAAAGTCGATTTCTATTGGGTATATAACATTGCTTATCGTACGCTTGTATGTAGACAATAAAAAAGCCCGGATACATAAAAATCAACTGGCGCTTGGTGATTCTCGTCCCACCGTTAAAGATGACGACGATGACTACTTCGTCTTTGTTGGAAACTACTTTCAAATTCAAATGCGAACTCCAATCTCCCGCGAAAATGCGACTATTCTCTCCGGCGAACTGTAAACATGTTGTTAGATCGTTAAGAGCTTGGAGTATTCGTTGCGTCTCCGATGATCCTGGTAAGACACGGATTCTACTATTGTGAGCAATTTTTCCATGATTTTCCTTTCCGTCAATTCCGAAATTGGATATTTTCGCTTTGCTATTTTAATACCTAAGTTTGATTTGAAATTCCATATGCTTCTATCATCGATTTAAGTGATGTCGTACTGAGAGTCTGAGATTGTTATCTTTCTGCATAACTTCTAGGTTCTCGTCATGCTTTCGTTTCCAGTAGAAGAAAAATGGTTTTTCTGTGGTCCACTGTGCAGCTTCTGTCTCCTTTGCTTCCGCCAAATGGGATGGCAGCTGAATCAGAGTGAGTTTGAACAAATACTTAAGTTTTCGTTTGTTTATTAGGCCTACTTTTTAATTTCTTGTGCTAATTATCCAAATCGACTGTTGGACTTCTAGCATTTATCCAGTGATGCAAAACGAAATAAGGAAAGTCGTGACAAAGGGTAAGGCTGCTGGTGTGCTTCGCTTAGTGTTTCATGATGCTGGAACTTTTGAGCTGGACGATAATTCAGGTAATTTACATGAAGCATATTTAAATGTACTTCAATTTGAGTCATGTTGCTATTTCTCTATAAGTGAGATACTTTCCTTCATTGTAAACTCAACATATGTGGACATGGACATATTCATATCAATTTGAACCTTTATCTGTTGACTAGTTGGTTAAAGACACGTTTGGAAATGTAAAAAATTTGTTTGTTAGATTATATTTAGAATAGGAATTGTTAGTCCTGGATGTTGTATGTAGCCTGTGGTGTTTATGCCCTTAGTTGAAAGGAATATAACAAAGTTTTGGTTTGATTTAGTTTGTTAATTCTATTCAGTTTGCTTCTTTGCTATTAAGCATACTTCTGGTGATGTCTTTCTTCTTTCTCAATCTATTGCATTTCACTAGTTGAGATCATTAATGTCTTAATTCTTCTTTGTTATGAATTTGGTAACAGGTGGCATCAACGGGTCTATAGCTTACGAACTTGAGAGACCTGAAAACACAGGTTTGAAGAAATCCTTAAAGGTACTAAATCCCTCTCTTTTATCTGTCATCTTTTAGTAAGAGCATATAAAGACTTAAATTTTGCATCTATATAACTGTTTTTTTTTTTTTTACTTGCATCTCAGATTTGTCAAATATGTTACTTTCATACAACTAATCTTCTTGGTAGATGAATTCTTTATTAGGTTCTACAGAAAGCGAAGATTAAGGTTGATGAGATACAACCGGGTAATTACTGTTTTAACTGCATACACCAAGAAATGTGTCCTGCTACGCGCCTTGTGCTAATGTTCTAAATCTCTGTGATCTCAGTGTCTTGGGCGGATATGATCTCTGTTGCTGGGTCTGAAGCTGTTTCAATATGTGGAGGCCCAACAATTCCAGTAGTATTGGGAAGACTTGATTCAACGTAAGCAGGACATGAGTGGTACTTAATCCTCATTCAATAGATTAGGGGTTACCGTTCGAATGTTTGCAGCAGGATAATTATTTCATGTTCACAGGCAACCTGATCCAGAAGACAAGCTACCCCCAGAAACCTTGAGTGCCACGGGATTGAAAGAATGCTTTAAAAGAAAAGGATTTTCGTGAGTTTTTACATAGAGATAGCTGAGAGTTGTTTCAACATGATTTTGATATCAACCTTGTGACTTGACATCACTGGGTTTGTGTGCCATCGCAGGACCCAAGAGCTTGTAGCCTTATCTGGGGCACATACGATTGGGAGTAAAGGCTTTGGTGCTCCAACAGTTTTTGACAATGCATACTATAAAATCCTTCTAGATAAACCATGGGCATCAGCATGTAAGTCTCATGACAAGGTTCTTTAAGTTCATTTACTCAGACAGTTTCAGTTTCCAACTATCCCTCTTTATGTTCTAAAGATTGATTGTAATTCGTAAGACTAAGATTATACATTTATTCTTCTTCTGATGCAGCCAAAATGACGAGCATGGTCGGGCTTCCTTCGGATCATGTCTTAGTGGAGGATGATGAATGCTTAAGGTTTTCTCATCTACAGAAACTTCTTACCTAATCATTTCATTATCTAATCCTCTTCGTACCATTTAAAGTAGATGAACAATTTAGAGTATCGTCTCATTGACAAAAGTTTAAACTGTTGAACACTATTCTTGTCATCTAAGCAATCTGGAAAACCATTTTAACAGATTCGTGGTTTGATGTTGCTTAGGTGGGTGAAACAATATGCGGAAGACCAAGACAAGTTCTTCAAAGACTTCACCGATGCTTATATCAAACTAGTAAACGCTGGGGCCAAATGGAATAAGTTATGATGTCTAATGTTTGTCTTTTGTTAGCTCTTAAGTGTTTCAGATATGCTTAAATTTTTTGTTTTTTTTTTTATTCGTGTGTAGAGTAATTCTTATTTGTTAATCTGAAAAATGTTCAGCTGCCTATATTAATATTAACCAACCTCTTAATTTTATGGCCACTAGTCATTTCCTTATTAATTAGTAGTACAATATGAGAAATATATAATTAGATTGAAAGAGTAGTACAATGGCATTGAATTGGATAAGATAAAACTGATATATAGATGGTGAAGCGAATCTTCCAACAAGGATACACACCGACCAACATAAAATCAAAAATTTGGACACAAAAACTGCTCATAGATAGCAACCTCACTTCACTAAGTTTAGACCATCCAACTCTTAAGCTATTGTCACACACCACTCAAATATACTAGAAACTAGAAATTTATAATCATTGATGTGAGGAAGTGTCTTTATAATAATTGATGTGAGGAAGTGTCTTAGATTAAGTGTTGCAGTGTTACATTTACTGTTTTCCTGCATGAATTCGATTTAATAGAATTGTATTTGTCTCACTTAATATTACTAGGAGTTTGATCTAAATGTTTGAAAAAAAAAATTATTGATGCAAAATTATGTATAAATGTTAATTAGGTTTTATTCGAATAAATTTGTAACCGTTAATCTTAACAATAAATCCAAAAATATGCAACTATTTAAAGTAATAAAAGATAATATATAAAATGAGATGGTGGATGGAGTGAGAAAAATTTGAGAAGCATCAAGAAAGGAAAGTTGTCACCATTTTTGGAGCTGTATCTTACACAAATCACCAGACCAACTTGTCTCTTAAATTAAAAGTGGTTTTTGTGTCTAATCACTTTGCTTCCACTCTAATCACTCTCTCTATCTCTGTGATTAATTTATTAATCAGGATAATCATACCTTTACTGCTAAACCTATATAGTTACTTCAATTATTATGATTTTATGAATTCAATATAAAACATATCAAACTTAACTAGTCGAGAATTTTAATGCTTTCTTATTTATTATTCATTTCGTTTTTGACTAGTTGATGTTCGAGAAAACAAATTTGTTTTAAAAACTAGATATGAATCCGTGCAATGCACATCTTTTATGAAAAAGTTATATATATATATATATATACATATTATCTTAGATAATATTTAAGAATCTTATTGATAACTAACTTTTGAAACTCAATTTTATATAGTATGATTTTAAACCCAACTTTATATAATAGAATATTGAAATTTTTGAATAGTTGAATTTGACGTGGAAAAATTTCGTTGATTACTAACATTTGAAACTCAACTTTATATAATATGATTTCATAATTATAAATAAAGATAATTATTTATAGTTGTTTTTGTGGAATGACTGTGAATAGGGACAAATATTTTGTGATAAATATAATAATTTAAATTAAAAAATATTTTAAAATATATAAAAATACCGCAAAATTTTGGATCATCAAATTTGACACGTGTAATAATCTCATTGATTACTAAATATTGAAACCCCACTCTATATAATAGGATATAATATGATACTCCAAAATCTTATATTATTGGATTGGACATGTATATGAATCTCGTTGACTATTAAGTTTTGAAACAAAAGTTTATATAATAAAATTTAAAAATCTCATTGATAACTAATTTTTGAAACCTATTTTTATACAATAGAATACTGAAATTTTTTGAATCATTGAATTTGATATGGAAAATCTCGTTGATTTATAATCTTTGAAACCCAACTTCACATAATATGATTTTAAAATTATAAATAAAAGTAGTTATTTACAATCCTTTAAGTGGTAGGATTGATTGTTGGATTTAAAACTAGTTATTTACAATCCTTTTAATGGTAGGATTGATCGTTGGATTTGACACGTGGAATAATCATGTTAAATAATAACTTTGAGAAAGCTTACTTTATATACTAAGATAAGATTATTATTCTATAATTAGTAAGAGATAACTATTTATACTTTTTTTTACAATTCTTTTTTGTGTTATGATTGTGAATAAAGATAAATATTTCTTGATAGAGATAAATATATTTTGTAAATAAGTTTTAATTTATTTTTAATAGATAGATACAAAATTTTTTCTGATTGTTAGATTTGACACGTGGAAGAACACTGTTAATTAGTAATTTTTAAAAACCTTATTTTATATAATAAGATATAAATACAAAATTTTTTTGATCATTGGATTTGACACTTGGAAGAATCCTGTTAATTAGTATATTTGGGAAACCTTACTTTATATAATAAGATAAAAGATAAATATTAATACTTTTTTTACAATTTTATTTTGGGTTAGAATTGTGAATAAAGATAAATATATATATATATACTTTGAAAATATACTTTAATTTATTTTTAATATAGAAATATCGATTTTTATTTATCGTTGGATTTGACACATTGAAAAATACTGTTAATTAGTAACTTTGATAAACCTTACTTTGTATAATAAGATTTTTATCTTATAATTAGTAAGAGATAAATATTTATTTTCTTACAATTCTTTTTTGTGTGTTAGGATTGTGAATAAAAATAAATATTTCTTGATAGAGATAAATATATTTTGAAAATATATTTTAGTTTATTTTTGATAGATAAATACGATATTTTTTCTGATCGTTGGATTTGACACGTATAAAAATCCTGTTTATTACTAACTTTAAGAAACCTTACTTTATATAATAAGATAATGTTTCATTTTCGCAATTCATATTTGTCTTAACATTTTCTTTTTTATCTTTATTAATTTTTATAACTTATTTATAATTAATATTTTTTTGGTCGAAAAACGGGGCTGAATTCCAATATAATATTGCGAAATTAAAAAATTATGAACTACAAATAACACGCCGAGAATGTGCAATACCTACAACATCCAATGAAAAAACATCAAAAGAATGATACCTTAAAAGTAAAGAAAAAGCAAAATTAGCTAGACTTTTGCTACCCGATTAACTTTCCTAAATGTATGAGAAATTTGAACCGTCCAATCCTTAATCAAAAAGCCATGGCACAAATGTACCAGGAAAGAAAGGGGGTGCGAGTCACCAATCCCTTTCATCAGAAAACCCACAACAATTTTCGAATCCACCTCCACTTTCAACTTTAGTATCCTCTTCTCCCATGCTAGATAAAGACCGTAGTATACTCCCCATAACTCAGCCAACGGAGCAATACATATCGCAATATGCAAAGCAAAAGCACCACACCACTGTCCCTGGTGATCTCACAGTACTCTACCAGCTACCGCACAACCCGGATTATCCCTTAAAGCCCCATCCGTATTAAGCTTGACCCAAAACTCATTTGGAGGTTGCCACTTAATAAGCATCCTAACTCGATGTACCTTCGGCAAACTATCAGATACTCAAACATTCACCATATGTATCTCCAACGATTTGTCCTGAATGAATTTGGTACGATCTCTACATGTACTTGGACTTCCAAAAACATTCACGCATCGCTATTTCCAACCCACCAAACAGCCACCGCAAAACGCAATGACCATGGACAACCATCATATATTTGCCCATCTCCAAGATTATGATATAACCATTCAAGTATTAATTTAGCAAAGAAAGTAGAGCGCTTACATGGGGGGGATAATGCATCTCCATATTCCTTCCATAGCCGGACAGTCGCGAAGGACATGAATAATAGATTCATCATCACCCATACAAACCTCACAAATACTAGATGCACACAAGTGTCGTCTTTGCCTCTCCAAATTTGTCAATAACACATGATTTACACCAAGCCAAAGGAACAAGCGAATACGTTCAGAAATTTGTATGCACCATACCAAGTTAAAGAAATTACCTATATGTTGTTGTGCAGTGATAACCCGCGTGAGAAACTCATAAGCGAATCGAACAGTAAGCACACTATCTGAAGAATTTCCCCACGATAAACGATCTAGGGTACATGTAACTTCATCAACAACATATGCACCAAGTAGCAATAATACCGCCTATGGTATAACATTACTAAGAAGATCTCTTCTCCAACCCACTCTCGAAGACCATACATCACTTACACGCAGCAGTTCACCCCCATAGTCCAAATATGCAGTGACAAACTCACGAAGTAGCTGGTCAAGAAGCCATTTATCATCCCAAAAGGATACAGTCTGATCATTACCAATAACCCATTTTATCCCTGGTAAAACTACTTCTTTAATGACAAGAATTATACTACGAAATGTAGAAGAAGCGGCCACCAAACCCATTGACCATATGGGATCATGAACCTATCTGAATTTATATTTAGATCGCAAAATCTGTGTCCATAAACTCCCATCATCTCTTAAAAGATGCCAACCTATCATGGCAAGCAAGACTCAATTCATATCTACAAATTTTTGAATCCCCAAACCTCCATCACACTTGGGTTTACACACTTGTTGCCAGTTCATCAAATGCATTCTTCGATGGTAAACCGTATCTCCCCAAAGGAACGATCGAGAAAGGCGATCTAAAGCATTCAAAGTTAAAGCGGAAAGTTTAATCGTGCTCATAGTATGAGTCGGGATTGATGCCAACACTGATTTGGTAAGAGTCAATCACCAAGCAAAACTTAAAGTATGGCATTTCCAACCCACGAGCTTCGAAGGCACACGCTCAAGGACTGATCCAAAAGTCTCTTTATTAATACGCTTTTAAAGAATCGGGATCCCCAAATACTTTCCCAAATCTCTAGTAGACGAGATTCCACTAGCCAAGCTGATATCCGCCTCAAGGTCACGAGGGACATTCTTAGAAAAATAAATCTTCGATTTCTCCAAATTAACTTTCTGTCCGGATGCTGCACAAAAGGCCTCTAAAACACCACATATAACCTGAATTTGATCCACATAAGCTTCAGCGAAAAGAATGAGATCATCTGCAAAGCAAATATGAGACAATTTTGGTCCCCCACGTGATAGACATATCGGTTTCCATAATTTATTCTTCACAGGTCTCTTAATAAGATGACACAGACGCTCCATACATAACACAAATAGATATGGTGAGAGCGGATCTCCCTGACGCAAAACTCTAGACAAGGAGAAAGCTTCTGACATCTCCCCATTACATAGAATGCGCATACTCGGGTTGCTAACAGACTGCATAATCCATTTCTGCCAACCCTTGGAATTTAACACATATATTATGTCATCTAGGAAATCCCATCTGATGCGATCATAAGCTTTTTCCAAGTTTAGCTTAAGTAACATCCAACCCTTTTTCCCTGACTTATAACGCATAGAGTGGACAACCTCTTGTACCACCACAACGTTATCCGTACTTAGTCTTCACAGAATGAAGGTAGATTGGACTAGTCCGATAAGCTTACACATCACTGACTTTAGATGTAGTCCCATTGTCTTGGTTTTGAATTTAAACAACACATTACATAACCAATTGGCTGAAACTGAGTTATCATCTCCGGATTATCAACTTTTGGGATAAAGACCACCAGAGCATCATTGGAATCATTAAGTAAGACACCGGTCCTAAAAAACTCTAGCACAAAATCAGAAGCTGATCTACCAACGATACTCCAACTTTCTCAATAAAAACTGGTTGATATCCATCCGGACCAGGAGCTTTGTACTTCCCCATACTACGCATAGCTCTCTCGATTTCCATAGAAGAGAAAGGTTGAGCTAGCAATTCCATATCTGCTCGTGACAAGGGGGCAAACACGATAGGGGTAATTGAAGATACACACCCGCTACATCATCAAGAAAATACAGCTTCTTGTAGTAATCTATCGCTAGATGTTCAAGAATCGAACTCTCGGAAACCCAATTACCATATGAATTCTTTAACATCTCGATATGGTTCCGCAGAAGATCTTGAAAACATGCGTTAGTTAACCACGTTGCTTCGAACTAAAAGGTCGTCGTCGCGGGTTCTTCAAAATAACAAGACACAGCTGTATATATAACGGAGTATGATCGGACGATAGAAAAGGCAAATGAGTAACAGACGCATCTTGCCACTTCAATTGTGCAGCAGCTGAACATAACACACGATCCAATCGTTTGGCAATACAAGTAGACTTAGTCGTCCCTCTACGCCAAGTAAAACGATTACCTTTATAATTCATATCAATAAGTAGAGATTCATTTATCTAACGACCAAACTCCATTGAATCTCTAGAAAGTCGGCCATTTCCTCCATTTCGTTCATCAAGATGAACTATAGAATTAAAATCGCCACCTACAAACAAAGGATTCGTGACATTTAGGATAACATCCCGCAACTTATCCCAAAGCTCACTCTTCCTACTCACAGCCAGTGCAACGTAAACTGCTATAAGATGAACAACATCTTCACCATTTTCGAAAGAAACATGAATAAATTATTCCATCGTTTCTAAAATTGAAACAATTTCCAAACCATCTCTCCAGTAAATAAAATAAAATAAGGCATTGCAAAAAGTTTATTAATACGTGTGATATTTTCGAGACATCAAGTATTAACAGGGAGTATTACTTAACGATCAACAACTTACGGATTTTTATTAAATTTTCCAAGTTAAGGATGCATAGTAGTAATATTAACAAGTATATATTGACAAACATGTATAGTGGTTCTTATACATAAGTGAAGCCTGTATTCTACTGATTTGTAATAGAACAAAAAAATGTTTGATGATGTCAGAAGAAAAATTTATAACAAAGAATTATATTTTATTGTAGTTGTATCAACAAAAACTCATAATGTCTGATGTTTTATTTAACATATGTCATACAAAACACATTCATTTTCTCACTAAACTACTTAAATCTTTTTAAGTTTGTTTTCTTTTTGTATCAATTAAGTTTGTTTACTGCTTAGAATAGTACATCATTTTTGTTGTATTTTCCATTTACATATGATTTTAGGAAATTATATTAGTCTAACATGATATTATTATTAAAAATTTAGAGAAAGAATTTAGATATAAATCGTTTCTTGTTGATCGAATTGTCAAAAATTGTTAAATGATAAGTTTCTCTTTAGTCAACGAAACATATAGTTAACTTTCAAATGATTTATTTATTTTGGCCCACCATAAGCTTTTGGGTATGTACATGTGGGTGCATATATTTAAAATATGTAACACTTGCTTTGTATTATTGCATAAAATGGAAATCGACGTACTTCTTATTAATTAATTTAATAGATATATATAAGAAATTCAAAATTTGAAACATTGTTAAATGATGTAAGTACGTCATATTCAATTGATATCACCATATACGTCTTAACTTATGTTGTTTTTTACCCTATATGTATTAGTTATCGTAATAGTTGATATTAACATTTTCTGATAAAGGTATTGATTATTTAACTAGATGAATAAAGTTTGAATTTGAGAGTTAAGTAAATATAATAAAAGTAGTGGGGGATAATAAGGTTCACCTAAATAAAGCGACTAATATAATGATCAATTATATGTATAACTAACAAGAAAGTTTAAACCGTTTGATTAAGAAAATGAGAAGGTCACGTCCTACTCTCATTTTGTATTTAATTAAAAATTTATAATGTAAAAGCAATCTAAAATCATTATCCAAAAACCCCCAAAATCCGGGTTTTCTTTGTATATTAATTTGGACTTGGTTCCCACTTATGTTTCTTGTTTTATTGCCAACCACTTATTTTTATTTTTAATCTTAAGCTTTTCATACCTTTTTTTCAAATGTCCCATCTTAATTTACTCAGTTTTTCACTCATATTGTAAAACGATTCTTATCAATTTTACCATGACTCAAAGAGTTAACATCAAATTTTACATCTTGAATGTGAATTTATTTTGAAATCGAAAAAATCCTATTCATAATTAAAAAATTCTCTAATATTTCAAATTATACCATATAAAGGTATGTGAATTTGTTGAGAAAAAAAAAGTATGTGATGTGGAGGATGTGTGGTTTAGTGGTAGTGACCACTTTAGCATTCCTCAGATACCAGAATTTGATTCTTTTCCGATGCAAATGGAAAGAAAAAAAAGTGGAATTTTAGGATATAGGTTTTGGCTATGGATCGAGCCTTGTCGATATAAGAGTAAAGTTGACAAAAAAAATGTGATTTTTTGAAATTGAATTTAGTAGAAAAATTGTATATATGAAAATTTAAAGATGTAGTAATTCTTTATCAGTAATTTGATAAAATATAATCATAATCCCAAATCTTAGAAAATATTATGTAGGATTATGCCACATTCTAAAATTGAATTTCATATTTATTAAAAATAAATTAATATTTGGAAAATAGCTAGAGTTTAATTTTTTCATAATTTAAATAAATAAAAATAATTAGAGTTCCATAAAATTCTCCCTCAATCCCACAATAACCTTAAAATAATAAACCACCACATAACCGTAATTACCAAAGTGACGTGGCACTTAGGTTTCGAATAAGCCACTGTAATAAATATTAATAAAACGTTTTGTCATTTTCTTTTCTCTTCGCAAAATCTCTTTTTTTTTTTTTTAATTCACAGAGAATCAAACTTGTGTTAACCGAGAATCCATCCCTCAGAAACCGCCTCCCTCAAAGTAAAAAACCACTCAAAGAGCAAATCGAAATCTCAACTCTTATGCAACCTCATCCTTCTTCCATTCCTTCGATTTCTGCTTCAATGGATATTTGATTCGCGCTGTGACTACGTTTGCTGAACAAGATGTGCGTCTTAGTCTTCTCTCTTCATTTTTTTGTTTTTTGTTTTTTTTTTGCTTGGTTTTCTTCTTTCTTCTTTGTTTGGTCGGTGCGTAAAATGGCGAGTGTTCTTATGAATCTGAAGAACTTATCTACTTGTCTGTTTTTTCACTTCATGGTTTGAGTGTCGGTAGATCGAGAGTAGAACTGTCACTTATCGATTTGCTTCAGTCCAATGACTAGTGAGCTCAGTACCACGAGATTTGGGCTTTTCTTATTTAGATTTGCTTCTAGTTCCTGATTAGATATGCATTTCCAGGATTTGTTTGCTTAGATCGATTCAGGAAGCAAATGTTAGGTTTTTCTGGGTTGTGGGTATTTGCTCTCGTTGATCAATAACCATAAATTAGAGATGATTTGACCGAATGTATGTATTTTTCACGGATCCATTCACATATAAATCCACTATAATGAGTGGCTTAAGTATGGGAGTGCTTTTGTGCTCAACACTTGAAATGTAGCTTGAATCTTGGTCACTGTCTATATTGATTGATATGTATTTCACTTCATAAACCCTTAAAAAGTGCTCTGTAAATGCCTTTTTAGGTAAAAAATCTACCCTGAACAATACTGATATATATATATATATATGTATTCAGTTTATGGATTTCTTTACTAAGGAACTTGATTAGTGGTGTGTTATTACCTTAGTTTGTCTCTTCTTTTATGTCAGTGTTAATTCCATGTTTGTTGTTTTTGTAGTTTTATGATGGAAACTGAAAGTGTCATGGCTGCTAATGGGACTGACTCTGCTATTGAAAATGGTGTGTCGACAACGGAAAATGTCTGTATTGAAGAAAATGGAAATTTTTCTGGGGAAACTGTTGATACTACTTCTGACATTCAGAATGAGAATTCAGGAGACAGTTCAACTTTGGATGCAGTTGAACACCCCAAAAAGGAAGATGAGGTTTGTAACTCTGGATGGTCAATCTACTCGCCCATCAGACATAGTCTTGTACTTTACATTTGTGTTCCTTCTTTTATGGCAGGGCACACAAGTTGAAAATGTAGATGACTCAAAGTGTATGAAAGGCCAAAAGACTCAACGGAAGCTAAAGAACGAGAAACTCGCTGCTGGTAAGAATATTCCATCGGTCCACACCAAAAAGAACAAAGAGGGCAAAAGTGCAGATGCCAAAGTAGCAGCATCTAATGGTTCTCTTGCTCCTAATGCACACACAACAAAATCTCTAAAGACCAAATCATTCAATGGTAGAGAGGCTCAAATCACAAAGGTTATCATCCTTCACAATTTGCTTCTATGTTGCTTTGCCTTGGCTTATGCATATTCTTGTGTGATATTCTTTCTATCTGATTAATATTTCTGTTTTCTTCTTTTTCCTATCAGCAAGGGAAGCATGACTCTGCATCAGCTGAAAGCGCCGCTGGGTATTGAGTCCTCCTTTTTGAGATTCGAGTTTTTTTCCTTCTGGCTTCTCGTGGGTTCACTGCTGAACCCCAAAAAATTTGCCAATAAATGTCATCGTGACCTTGGTGCTAACTCTTTTATTTATCGTTTATTACCATATTAATTACTGAAACTGGATTTTTTTTTTCGTTTTGATGCAGAGACAAGGTTAAACCAAAGCCTCAAAAGAAACAAGCCCACGAGATTTCTGAAGATGATACTCAGTCTTCTAAGTATTTCTTTCACCTTTATCTTTATCTGCTCTTTTTTCTTGTGGATAGCTAACGCCTTATTGTATTGGCCTCTAATCTTTTAGCAATTATATTGATCATATAACTTGATGGTTTCTTAGTAGTCCGAAAGCAGACGATGGAAAACCTCGTAAAGTTGGTGCACTTCCAAATTATGGGTTCAGTTTCAAATGTGACCAACGAGCTGAAAAGAGAAGAGAGGTTCGCATATTGGTTCACCATACTTGTCTTGTCTCCACACAAAATTCAAAATGATCACGTTTCTGCTTTCATATGGTGTAGTTCTATGTTAAGCTTGAGGAGAAGACTCATGCAAAAGAAGAGGAAATTAATAGCATGCAAGCCAAGTCCAAGGTTGCCTCCTAGTCCCTGTTCTTCGTCGTAGTGTTAGATTCCAGCCTTCTCCTAAAACAGAATCATTGGTTTTCTCGCAGGAAACACAAGAAGCTGAGCTTAGGATGCTAAGGAAGAGCTTGAACTTCAAAGCCACACCCATGCCTAGCTTTTATCAAGAACCTCAGCCGCCTAAAACAGAGTTAAAAAAGGTACAGTACTTCTGCTCCCTGCTCAACCATTATCTCAACTTTTATTGAAGTACTAATACACATATTTCATGCAAAAAAATTGTTGTTTACGCCTACGAAGATACCGCCAACAAGACCCAAATCTCCAAAGCTCGGCCGAAAGAAGACTGCTTCGGGAGCAGATTGTGAAGAAACTCAAACCCCTCGCCTCGGGAGACTGAGCCTAGATGAGAGAGCTTCTAAAGATAACCATACGGCTAAGGTAATTATGCCAACAGCTGATGTCAAGAAGCAACCTGTGCGCAAGTCACTTCCTAGATTGCCATCTCAGAAAACAGCTCTCCCCGATGGAAAACCTGCCCCAGCAAAAACAGCCACAACCTCAGCAAAGGTGAAAGTTGACAAAAAGAAACTTGAAAAAGATGCAGAAACCCTTAACCAGTCTTCACATCCGGTAGAAGAGGAAGTACAAGTGCCTGCATCATCCAATGCCGATGCAGAGGATTCACATGAGATTGTATCACCAATGATGAATGAAGACAGAGCCGAGAAGTCCATTGAGGTGTCTGAAGTTGTTGCTGTTGAGCATTGAAGAATCTGCGGTACGATCATTACTCTCAAGAGTCAAATCTTGCATTAATTAAGGAGAAGAACAAGAGGAAAAGTAACCGTATAATATTTATAGATATTATCTTCGACCAAAACTTGTATCAGAAGAGATGGGTAAAAGAGTGAAAAAGAATCATATGGGTTTGGTTCTAAAGGTTGCTGCTTTTTATTAAATATTTTCTCTGTTTGATGGTAATGTTTTTAATCTTTTAAGTTGTTTTTTAGTGTCAAGATCTTTTCTTCTTTTGATGCTTTGATTCCCAAAAGGTGAATAATCAGGAGATTCTGCGTTCGCTTTTGTCTGTGTATCCTTTCTTTCGTTGTCTTCTTATTTTTGTTATTATGGCTTATGTGCAATATCTTTTGCTATTTTTGATGATTTCGGAGAAAAGTTTTCAAATTGCAGCTGTAGGACACAAACGATTAAAGGAGAAAAGTTTGATTGGCAAATTGCAACTGTTAAAAGGAACAAAACAAATGACTTAATGACAATTGAGCATGACATCTCTAGCCACCATTGATCAATAATTGATGCTCTCCAAAGTCTTTCTTTCTAAGGACACAATCCATAGTTTATCCTCCTTGGAATTTAACCTTTTGCTACAATAATGCAGCTATGGACTTTTTGATACTTAGTTCATCTTTTAGTATCAGTCTACTTCGATGTGCAAAAGATATATTTATGATATAAACTGGAATCTGGAGTTTTTATTGTTATACAAAGGTTTGAGATTAGTACAAAGTAGTCAAGATACAACTGATACAGATGCGTTATAGGTAGAGAAACCATTATCATGTTCTTCCTCACCATCTTCTTCTTCTTCATCTTCAGCATCCCATAGAAACCGAGCATATGAAGCAAGAACATGACTGCAATACACACCAATCATCAAATCTTACATCATCTTATCTATGGGTCCCCAAACAATTAATCATAATCTATCAAGATGTTGTACTGTATCATTTAATGCCATCCACACCACATAAATATTGGAGATCTAGAGAGAACAAAAATATCTTGAATAATGATGTCTCTGTCATATTTTACGTGTGTTCTGAGACAAATTGACCAATCACTTCTTCAAAGGTTGGATATAAAGCTAAATCACATTTGATCCACAAAAGAGATTCAGATAAACTTCTATCTTAAATATCTCATTCAAGTAACAAGTATCTATGGTTGATTCTTATAACGTACCAGTCATTAGGAGAAGATTGAACAGCTTGATCAAAGTAAGAGTGAGCACGAACACCATCTCCATGATTCTGCCATATCAAATCTCCATACATAGACAACAACTCTCCATCTCTCCCATTCTCAGACAAAATTGCTCTCTCACAGTACTCTTCTGCTTTTCTCCCATCACCTTTCACCTGCCAAATTAAGACATGTTTTAATTTGATAATCTCTCTAATGGGTTATTGAATACACTTGAATGGATAAAGTGTACATGAATTAGTAAATCCAACCTAAAATTATGAACAAAGGACAACTAATTTGGAAAAAACATACGTACTTTGTGGTTTTAACTTGTCTCTTTATATAGCATCATGTGGCTTCAAGGATTTTTGTCAAAATTTACAGTAAAAAAACAAAGAGTTTCCCAAATTTGGTTTATTAGTTGCAATGAAAACAAAATCTTAATCATCAGAATCGAAACTAAAACAAACCTCCTTCAGGAAACGAGCATAGTTAGAGAGAAGAAGAGAATCTCCAGGATAACGTTGAATCATCTCTTCATAATAACCATCAACGTTACCACCAGCTTCACCTCCACCACCACCTCCGGCACCATCTCCACCTCTACCACCGGATCCACCATTCGAACCTCTGGATCCTTCTAAAACCCTGTACAACGACGTTTCATCGTAGCAGATGTTGATCGTTTTTGTTCTGTTCTCAGACGTCTGAATCTTGTTGAGATTCCCATCTGAAGAAGCTCTCGGAATCGAAGCAGAGATGGATCGAGCTGTTGTTAAAACTCGAGCTCCGTTTGTGCATCGTGGAATTGAAGATTTCTGAGCAGTTCGTAGGTTAAGGTCGAGTGAGGATGCACTTCTCATTATCATTTTCGATTCCTACTGAAGAATATTTTCAGTGGAGGAAGAGAAGAGAGATGAAAAGATATTTTAGTAGACTGCGAAAAATATCATGGATTATATACGTACGTTCTTATCAGCCCCCTCTATTAGTTTCTATTATCAAATTGACCCCAAAGTTTCAGTATTCGAAATTTTTCTCTCCAATTATTAAACAGTCGTTATTAAGTAGCCCCATAACCAAAATATTTAGATTTTAATTGGACACTGAAAAGTAATTGGACCAAAGGATTTAACATGTTCATGACCAAACCAAAGATATGGACATCAATTGTTTTATTTTCGTAGGGCAAAATGTAATCTTTCATTAATGAGAAAGAATAATGTTACAATGCATTTTGTTATTATTTTCTTTGTATATACAAATACTTTGTAATGGATCACTTGTATAAGCCATCTTCTTCCCAAACATTAACAAGGAAGTGCACCATCTCCTGTATCATTATATCATAATCATCAATTCTTAGTTACAATATGATAGTAGAAGTCAAAGTTCTCTACTGCAAATTACAATTAAGAATGTGATGAGAAGAGTACTAATTGACCAAACCAAATCACCTTAAGAGGAATTGGTCGAGGAAAAAGCTTGTTTGTGCTCAATAAGCTATCATATGTCGAATTCCGGCTGAAAAAAATCATATCAATTAAGATTGAAGAATTTTATCAACAAATAAATTTTATATTTATTCTGTCGAATGGTTTAATGCTATCTCTACTGTTTTTTCCACCCAAGTTTGATATAGGGGAATCGTGTTTGACACATATGCTATTATTACGGTTTTACGAGTTTGCGGAATTATATCAATCTAATTGTCAATAAAAAAAGATATATGTTTAACATAGAAACAATATGTTCAATATACTTGTAGTTGTTTCAGATTATCACCTTATTGCAGGATCATGAACTCGGTTTTCTTGTCTAGCTCTGCATTCACGCCATTGTTCTCTCGTTTGGTTCCACAAGATAAGTCCTTTAGTGAAACAAAATGATGAACTAGTGTTTTTTTTTTTTAGATGTATTGAAGAAGTAATACTACTTGGTAAAAGTTAGTTACCATGGTTCACAAATTCAGTAGAGTTACTTGTGCTACACCGAGGATTAAAATGTGGGTTTGAAGATTGAGACCGAATCGTGATTATCTGATCCATCTCACATGTACTTGTGCTGCATAAACCGTCTGATGAATCACCATGTTTCTTCACAACTTTTCCTTGGATTTTGAGTCCTTTTGATGGCTTATCAACTTCAACCACAACTAAAGGTCTTTCTCTGTTGCAGCATCCGAACCACTTTTTGCTCTGATCATTACATACACAATGAAATTATCAACATTTCAATCATCTTTTGCTATGTTCTAATATGTTTTGATGTACACAGAAACTCACATTAATGAGAGTTTTGCATTTGGATCTTAGAGAATTCATGAGCCAAAAAGGGAGAGCTTGAAAGTAAGCTGCCAAAAATTGGAAGAAAGAGCAACAATGATTCTTACTAATTTGTGTTTGTGATTTGATCAAAAATGAAGAACAAGGACACATAGCTAGATTAATACAAAGGACAAAATCACAATGAACATGAGAATTGATTAAGGAAACTCAAAAAAGATAAGCATGGACGTATAATTATGCCTCATATGACAAGCAAAACACTTAATAATTTAGCACAAAATTGATTCCATGTGTTAAAACTTAGAAGCAAGTAAGGCATAATTACATTATTTTAAGTCCATTTAGTACAAAGAATCTTTCTGGCCTTAATCACATACAACCACATGATCGATGTAATAGAATCTTACAACAAAATCATTATAATGTCAATCAATCAAACAAAACTTTATATACCTTCCAAAAGAAGGATACTACTTTTAACCCCTTATAATTATTATTTACAATTTCTATTCATTCTCTTCTTCACTTTTATTGATTTTACGCAATTATTTTCCATAAACTATAATATATTTGTTTGTTTCTTATGGGAGTTGTATTCGAACAAACAATAATACACATGATTCTATCAAACTCCGCGATTAAGCTTGTTTGGACAAAAATAATATTAAGATATGTGATACATATTAACAAAAAAAAGATAGGTGATATATCCAAATCCTCTTCGATCACTTATCCATTTTGGAAAAGTCTTTTGGTTAAACGGTTAGATATTAATATTAATAGTTATTTTTTTTTACTAGATTTCAACTTCAAATAGACATACATAGTCTAACGATTTAGAGTTTAAAAAGTTTGAATTATAGATTAGAATTTATCAACATAGTATTTGAAAAAAAACCTTCAAAATTATGACCTTTTGTTTGGGTTCAAATTCAAAATTATAACCTTGTTCTATATGAAAGTCGATAAACTTTCACTATCAAACTAGAGTAATCTGAAGTAGTTCCAAATTATATAATGTTGTAGAGAAATTTTATTTCACCAAGTGTAATATTTATTATACTTTATTTATTTTGACAATTTGTATTATACAGGTTAATTTCTAATTAGCTGAATAAAATCATACTATTTTTAATTGGAAAAATTTAAAATTAAATAATTTGGAACAGAAAGTGTATTATTACAAAGTTGATTTCTTATTGTTTGTTACAACTTACAAGGCCTTTGAAGAGAATAATCACGAGTCCATTAAATGTGAATTTTCAAGTGCAAACTGTAAAGTAACATAAAAATTCCAGATCAGCCATAAAGTCGTTAAAACATCCGTTTTCACCGTTGAAAAACCAAAAGCTTTGACTACAACCTGTCGGTGATTTAAGTCCAATTAATTGGAACAGGTCACATACGGTGGAGCCACACGTACCAGATCATTACCAACCAATTCCACTTATAACCAGAGTATGCCTAATGGATTTGATTCTCCAACTTCCTTTATGAAGAAATTAACACATTTCCCAAAATACCCTTTCATAGTTAACGTTACAATTACAAAGCTGAAACGACGTCGTTTAGCTAGAAAGAGAAATCACTGAATTCATCACCACCTTCTCCACAAAGCTCCAGATTCATTTTTTAAAACAAAGACAGAGAGAGAACAACAGAAGAAGAAGCTGAAGAAGATATCTAATCAGTCGTTATCTCTCTGATCCAGCTAATCATTCTTAGAATCTGGATATAAGCTAACGATAGAGTCGTTGATTTTCTTCATCGTTGTTGCGGAATCGTAAGAGATCATTAAGATGTTTGATGGTCTCTTAGGCCGTGGATTTGCTCCGAAAGGGTTTGTGTTCTTTCTTTCATTGTTACAGTTTTTCGTGGCGGATTTGTACTCGAATCTTCAATTTCTTTTGTTTAATGTCTGTGTGTAAATCGATTTTAATTCGACAGAAAACCTCTGATAAAACTGGCTAAGAATAAAATCGATGTTCTTCGGAGGAAGAGGAATGCCACAATCAAGTTTCTAAAGAAAGATTTAGCTGATCTGATTATTAATGGTCTCGACGTCAATGCTTATAGCAGGGTAAAGTTTTTGTGCATGTTCAAAAGTTTGATTCATTCTGTTTTTCCTTAAGACTTATTGAAGAATATTAGTGTTTTTTTGAGAATGATTTTAATGGATTGATTCGTTTGATGAGACAGGCTGGTGGTCTACTTGATGAATTAAGGCAGCTTTGGAATCTTGACTTTGTTGAGCAGACCTTTGATTTCGTTTATAAGAATCTTTCTAAGATGCAAAAGATGGGGTAAGTTTTAATTCAGATTCAATGGATTTGCTATGAGATCTTTGGATCTGTGTAAATGTTTTCTTGCCACTCTCTTAGATTTTGGATTTATCTTAATTTTTAATTCGTGCTAGTAATATTCAGGAGTTGTTGCAACATACTCTGACTAAATGAGATTTTGCACTTTGTCTGACACATCAATGTGTTAGCTTTTGAATTGAAGATCAGGTTCCTGAACATAATTTTATAATTCAACATCTATAGAACTAATGTCACCTACCTCGTAATTTTTGGCATTTTCCTATTGTCATTGTTCCTGTTTCCTTAGTGATCTGTGAAGTGGCTTAGTGGGGCAATCTCAAAGGTGAATAGGTGATTCATGTAGGTGGAAAATTAATTATGTGCATTGGTTGATTTACGCTTATTTTTCCAGGGAATGCCCAGAAGATTGTCGTGAAGCGGTCTCCTCGCTAATGTTTGCAGCCTCTGGATTTTCTGAGTTGCCTGAGCTGCGTGAACTGAGGCAAATGTTTCATGAAAAATACGCAGATTCACTTGCATTGTTTGTCAATAAGGAGGTAAGAGTTTTACTAATGTGTTCATTTCTCAGTTTAACTTATCAGGAAATCTTTCATGGCATACACGGGTTAAGCACCTACTTTTTTTCTCGTATAGCTTGTTGAGAATATGTCATCAAAGCCATTTTCCTTGGAGAAGAAAGTGAAGTTAATGGAAGATGTTGCCATGGAGTTCTCTATTCACTGGGACTCTAAAGCTTTTGAAAAGAGGATTGTGAGACATAATAGTACGTCAGTAAAGGTAAGACGATGACTTATTTGTTATAGGCGACAATAAACTGAGAATATTTGGATAGAGACTGAATCATGATTTCTCTCCTGGACAAGTACAGGAAACCACAAAAAGCACTTACGACAATTACAAGCCTGTAGACGGAAACATGGCCTTGTCAAAAAGAGATGAAGGTTTTACCAATGGGCTTAGCTTGAACAGGAAAAAGGCTGATGCATCAGAAAGAAGAGATCCATTGTGTCAACCTGATAAAGAAAGTTATCAGAATGGTCTCAGAGGAAATCAGCATGGGCTAACATCTAAAGGAAGGTCAGATAATGTTTGCCACGCCTCCAGATTGGAAAGTCAGGACAATAAGGCAGAAAGGAAAGAGTTTTATAAGCAATCTAAGCGAGAACCTTCAAGAGAAAGACATCAACCTATATTTAATGAAGGTGACACTATCGTAATGAAGCTCAAGCGTGAGAATCTTGGTCAAGGGGATGCGCATCAACATGGAGTAGTTGATGCGCATAAGAAAGATGAGGTCATTGCTTCAGAAGGGAAAGAGTTCAATCTGCAATCTAAGCGAACACATACTAGAGAAAGACATGAATCTATCTTCAACGAAGGTGATACTATAGTAATGAAGGTCAAGCGTGAGAATCACGTTCAAGGGAATGGACATCAAGATGTAGTTCATGCGCACAAGAAAACAGAAGTTCTGTCTTCAGAGAAACACAAGTCTAGCCGTACCAAAAGAGACGACAAGTTAGTTATTGGATTTAAACAAGAGAGTTTCTATCGAGGGTCCAAACATGAGAATATTGACGAGCATGCTCATCAGAAAGTGGAAGATAATACCTCAAGACCTCCTAAGCCAAGTAGCAAGGCAAAGAGGGGGCAATCTATCGATCCAATCCTGAGAGATCGTAATGATGGGGATAGAAGAGAAACTGCAGTTCCTGTGGGAAAGAGCACGGATGAAGATCCATCTGGTGGTAACATTAAGGGTGATGAATATGAACATGCAAGTCCAGCAAAGAAAGTTGAAGCGCGAGCACCAGAAAGAATGAAATCAAACATCTACACATCCCTTCCACCTCCGTATGTTAAATCTGTTGCTAAAGCAAGGAATGAAAAAGCTGAAGCATCAGACAATCTAAAGGCTCGTTTTGATGGTGAAGAAGGTAATCATCCAGCCATTGATAGGAATGTTTCTGGGATAGAGAGAAGAGATGAAGCTGGTCATCATCAAGTGACTGATATAGATGACCCATCTTTGAAACGACGAACTAGTAGAAGAAAACACATTGTACAATCAAGTGATGATGATCATACAAGTAGCCGAAGAAGGGAAAAGTCAAGGAAAGGACTTCAAGTCTTAATTGATGAGGATGTGAATGAGGACAGTGAGGAAAAGATGATGGATAAACTTCTCATACATTACAGTAAAAAACCTTCAAGTTATGACAAAAACGATGTGCAGAAAGAATCCAAAAGCAGACGTACACATCGTAGAAAGNGAAATTGATGCCAAAGAAAAATAATTGGGGAGTGAGACAAATAAACCGAGAGAAAAATTAGTCTCATGGGATGATCTTTTATCAGCAGCATCCAACTAGGCCCGAGGCTCTCGTGCCCCATATTTTTTTCAATAAACAAAAATCAATAATAATATTTTTAGTTATGGACTATATTGCAATTTTATGAGTTTTAGTACTCAAAATTTGTTATAATTTTTCTAGTATTACAAAATAAAACTCAAAATTGTATTACTTTTTCTAGTATTTTTTTGGGTCGATATACTTTTTCTAGTATTACAAGTAACCATATTCGTCACTAGATATATATATATATATAGTTTTGTTGACAATTTGAATTGACAATATTCAATCAATTATCCATAATTTGAAGAATGTAAATCCTATCATGTAGAATTGTACAATTTTCCGAAATAAATGTTTATTTCTTCAATTACAACTCAAGAAATCGTGCCACTTCTAACCAATTTTTGTCAATAATGCATTCTATATATGTTTAACATCTCTGATGCATGTAGTAGACCAGAATCATATTCTTTAGGACATTGTATCAATCTCCTATGAGTGAGGTCTTGTTACGAACACGAGCTAAATGCTAACAAGCTCGCACAAGTTATGACAAAAACGATGTGCAGAAAGAATCCAAAAGCAGACGTACACATCGTAGAAAGGATGAATCTGATGAAGATATGATGATGATTAATCAACCCACTCGGTCACGTTCTCTACCCAGTCAACAATGGGCCGTCGAGCCATCTGAACCGGCAAAAACATTTGCCCGTGCTGCCTCGTTTCAACCAGAACGTTCCAGTGGATCTAAGCATGTTCACCCCAAATTACCGGACTATGACGATTTGGCTGCCAGACTTGCAGAGCTTAAAGGAAGGTAACAAACGGTTTAAGGCTAGAAAGAACATAGGATAAGACTACATAGTCTATTACACATACTTCACTTCTTCATAGTACTTGTGATAGTAGTTGGAATTGGGAGAATGACACATTGTTATGGACCCCAAGTGGTAAGAGCTGTTTGATCATTTGTTTGCTGTATGAATTTCATGTAACACGTTCTGTAAAACAAAATTTAAAGATNACTCGGTCACGTTCTCTACCCAGTCAACAATGGGCCGTCGAGCCATCTGAACCGGCAAAAACATTTGCCCGTGCTGCCTCGTTTCAACCAGAACGTTTTAGTGGATCTAAGCATGTTCACCCCAAATTACCGGACTATGACGATTTGGCTGCCAGACTTGCAGAGCTTAAAGGACGGTAACAAACGGTTTAAGGCTAGAAAGAACATAGGATAAGACTACATAGTCTATTACATACTTCACTTCTTCATAGTACTTGTCCCACATATTGGCATGTGCGTTGCTGTTTTAGTAGTTGGAATTGGGAGAATGACACATTGTTATGGACCCCAAGTGGTAAGAGCTGGTTGATCATTTGTTTGCTGTATGAATTTCATGTAACACGTTCTGTAAAACAAAATTTAAAGATGGGAAATGGTTTACAACACTATCAATTAGCGACTTATTTGGTGATTAACATAACTTTCACTGAGGTTTTCGTCCTCACCACTCACCAGCATCAGCATAATTTTCGAACCGAAAAGAAACGAACCAACCGAATTCGGTCTCGGATCCTTTTCAAATGATCCAAGTCCAAGAGTTCGGTTCGGATAATATCCGATAACCAAATATCTAACAAAACTGTCCGGTTCAATTTAAGTTATACTTAACCTAAAACTAATGTACTAATCGGAACCGGTGGATATAATNTTTGGTGATTAACATAACTTTCACTGAGGTTTTCGTCCTCACCACTCACGCATAATTTTCGAACCGAAAAGAAACGAACCAACCGAATTCAGTCTCGGATCCTTTTCAAATAATCCAAGTCCAAGAGTTCGGTTCGGATAATATCCAATAACCAAATATCTAACAAAACTGTCTGGTTCAATTTAAGTTATACTTAACCTAAAACTAATGTACTAATCGGAACCGGTGGATATAATTCGTCAGTAATAAATCATAATTTGTTTACCACATATTTATCAACCAAAGCTTACATATCAATGAATCAAAACAATCTTGGTTTGAGAAAGTGTCTATGTTAGTTAAATGTCTTTTTTTTTTGTTATATATATATATATATATATTTATCACTATAACCTTTAGTGATGTGTTATATATATTATGCTAATAAGGTTATTTGTGTACAATTACGTTTATGTGGAACATTGATTTCAATGTTTTATTTTTATGTCAATTATGTAATTACATTTATCATATTTTATATCATTTAAAAGATAATATATAATTGTAGAAAAAAAAATATATTTCATATATGTAATTTGTATGTTTCCATATTTTTTTAATCATGGAAATTAAATATANTACATATCAATGAATCAAAACAATCTTGGTTTGAGAAAGTGTCTATGTTAGTTAAATGTCTTTTTTTTGTTTTATATATATATATCACTATAACCTTTAGTGATGTGTTATATATATTATGCTAATAATGTTATTTGTGTACAATTACGTTTATGTGGAACATTGATTTCAATGTTTTATTTTTATGTCAATTATGTAATTACATTTATCATATTCTATATCATTTAAAAGATAATATATAATTGTAGAAAAAAATATATATATATATTTCATATATGTAATTTGTATGTTTCCATATTTTTTTAATCATGGAAATTAAATATATGACTTAAGTAATAACATTATATACACATTCAATAAAATTTATTACCTTGATATAAATTTTGGATTTTTTTTTTAAATGTAAATAAATATCAAATGTCAAAAGGAAACAAATACAATTAAGTACAATAACATATAATGAATCTAACTAAATAACAAGCAAACAAAAATTATAAAATTATAATAAAGTATGCAAATCATGATNGGATTTATTTTAAATAAATAAATATCAAATGTCAAAAGGAAACAAATACAATTAAATACAATAACATATAATGATCTAACTAAATAACAAGCAAACAAAAATTATAAAATTATAATAAAGTATGCAAATCATGATATAAATGCAATAAATCATACAACATAAATTTATATTATTTTCTNTATAAATGCAATAAATCATACAACATAAATTTATATTATTTTCTAAAATATATTTTGTGCATTTAACAAACAATCATCTAAACATATATAGTTATAAAAATTAATGGTTTTAGATGATAAGCAACAATCAATTAAATTTTATTAATTTGATGCTTTAAAATGAAAAATGTAACAATCAATTTAATTTTATATTGT
>OVAX01001217.1:0-50737 GCA_900406405.1 Lepidium africanum
AGTTTATAAAGGATCGAGCTAAGGAAGTATGGTTAGCTAATAAGCCTTTGGTAATATCAGGGCTTGTACTGACAAGAGTGGTAAGATTGATATCTTGGTCTCTTCCAACTGAGAACTGGGTCAAATTAAACATGGATGGAGCGTCTAGAGGCAACCCGGGAATGGCATCAGCGGGAGGAGTACTACGTGATGGAGATGGAAGGTGGATGGGGGGTTTTGCTCTCCATATTGTTATATGTTTGGCGTCCTTACCTGAGTTGTGTGGGTGGGGGGGTGTACTACGGGCTATACATAGCTTGGGATAAACGTGTGTCATGGTTGATCCTTGAAGTTGACTCCGAGATCGTGGTTGGTTTTTTGTACAAGGAGATTGATGACACACATCCTCTCTTTTTCCTTGTGCATTTGTGTCACAACTTTCTTACTAGAGATCTGTGTCACGGGTTACTCATGTGTCTAAGGAGGCCAATTTTCTTATGGACGGGTTGGCTAACTATGCATTTTCTCATCCGTTAGGTTTTTATTTTTTAGACGTTGTTTCGGTTGATATTGTTAATATTGTTGCGCATGATGTTCGAGGTGTTACTCGGCCTAGACTAATTACGGTCTAGTTTATTTTATTATATTAAATAAATCGAGAGGAATTCCTCCCGGTGTACTACCAAAAAAAAAATAAAGAAAAATTAACTGTTCAACTATCATTTTGTAAAAAAATTAGCTATATTCAATTAAATCACCTTTTATATAAAGTATTAAAATCTAATAAAATTGAATTTATTCACAAAAAAAATTTAAAATAAGATAATATCAAATTATCAATCAACAATACAAAATTCTAAAACTTTTTTTTTTTTGTCAACATTGAATCACAAGTCGTCCATTAGCCAAATTTCTGCCTAATGCAGGCGCGGGATTCAATTTCTGGATATGCAAGTGCGCCTGATTTTAGTGGACTTACCGCCTGCCACTAGGATAAAGGCCACTTGCAAATTCTAAAACTAATTAAGTATTACAAACTAAGGTTTTTCTCAAAATAACGATTAAAAACCACAAAATTATAGTAATGAGATTCATTCTACGATAATATATTCTCAAACGAATTCAATAGTATGTGAAAATATGTGAGATAGTATGTAAAAATGTGTGAGAGTATATTAAAATCATGGATAAAGTCTCTAATTCACTCCAAGCTAGTGTTTGAGAGTACAAGATTCTATAGTTCAAATGTGTGAGAGTACAAGATTCTATAGTTCTCCTAAAGTACACTAGATCCATAACAATGTCGAAATTCTAGTACTTTTATAGGACATTTTTCTATTCAAATTCATTGTTTTTTTTCCCTTTTTTCAATAAAGTTTCCATTTCTTTTTCTTTTCCATTGTCTACCGTTCGTATATGTTAACTATCTATATTTACCATCGTATAAAAATTGAAATACTAAAGAAGTATAAACTAGATGAAAGTATATGTACATATTATAAAATTGAGAATTGTTTCCAGTTTGGTAACACTAAAATCAATGACATATTAGTGCATGAAATATTATAAAAGAGACATCAGTACCAATTAAAGGAAGAAATCCATTAGTAATAATTTGAAAAAGATCATTAGCAAATAAAGAGATTTTGTTTTGAACGAATCAGTTTATAAATAGGCAGGATTCATGAACACAGCAAGAGACTAGAAAAGTGACCAAGCCATTAATCTCTTTGGGTGATTAATTATGGAAGAACTTACGTCCACGTTCTTCGCTCGTTCCATCGTCCCGACCACAACTTCTCATCGACTTCGACTGCGACCACGATCAGTTGTTCCCATGACCACCATTTGCATGGACCAATCTCGTAAGGAGAAAGTGGTTATAATCATGGGAGCTACTGGTACTGGGAAGTCACGTCTCTCAGTCGATCTTGCAACTCGTTTCTCTGGCGAAATCATCAATTCTGACAAAATGCAAGTCTTCGATGGCTTAAAGATTGCTACGAACCAAATGAGCATCTCTGAGCGATGTGGAGTCCCTCACCATCTCCTCGGTGAGTTCCCCGTGGATGATGACGAACTAACTGCCTCTGATTTTCGTTCTTTGGCGTCGCAGTATATTTCTGGGATTACTTCTCGTGGTAAGCTCCCGATAATAGCTGGTGGCTCAAACTCCTTCATTCATGCCCTCCTTCTCCAACGTTTCGACCCCAACATGTCTTGTCCATTCTCTTCCGAGGCCTTAATTTCTACCAACTTGAGGTATGACATATATACTTTGTCTTATAGTTTATCTATATATATATATATATATATATATATATGAGAAAAAATTGAATTTAAAAACTTAAAACATCTTAAAGCACTTGGACTGAATTAGTGTGTACCTACCATTATAACGTTAAGATTCAAAACTCAAACTCAAATAAATGAAACAATTAAATATGTGTTTTCTTAAATTCGATCCTAGAAGTCGAGTCAGTACACATGATAAAAGGTTAAAAGATTTAGGGTTTGGAATATGGATTAGATTTAGTCGATCTAATTGTTGACAATAGAGATCTAAATATTTTTTTGTCAACATATATAGCGATCTAAATTTTTATGTCAACATATATTGAGATCTAAATTAATTAATCATTGTGTAAGAGTCGTTAAAAATCTTAATTTGATGAAAAGGTACGATTGTTGCTTCTTGTGGGTGGATGTGTCGGTCTCGGTGTTGTTCGATTACCTCTCAAAACGTGTTGATGAGATGATGGAGTCAGGAATGTACGAGGAGCTAGCCAGTTTCTACAACCAGAGAGATTTCGAGTCAAAGACCCGACCCGGGATTGAAAAGACCATAGGAGTACCCGAATTCGACAGGTACTTCAGCTTATACCCTCCAATGGAAAACGACAACATGAGCGAGTGGGATGCAGCAAGAAAGGCAGCGTACGAGGTTGCTGTGCAGGAGATCAAAGAGAACACGTGGAAGCTTGCAAAGAAACAGATTGAGAGAATCATGAAACTGAAAAGCAGTGGATGGGAGATTCAGAGGTTGGACGCTACGGCTTCGATCAGAAGAAAATCGTCTAGAGAGGTTTGGGAGAAGACTGTTTTCGATGAAAGTGTCAACATTGTTAACCGCTTTTTGGTTAACGACTGCGTCGGACTTCTTGCTTAGTCCAATTTTTGTGTGATGGGATCGAATTATACAAGCAAATCATGCTTTTTACATCAATTTATTTTATAAGCAAAGTTTGTTCGATTTTGATAAATAATATATACATTCAAGTTGATGTGGTGTTATTCACTTAATAAACTTTTAATTTTTTGATTATTTTTTTAAGTAAAAAGTTGCAAATTGCTCAAATTTAAGGGAAAATATTAATTATAAAAATATGGAGTTTATATTTCAGTGGGACAAAAGAAAACATTGTAATCATCTTTTATTCTTTTAATCAAGATCAGTCCAGTGCTATCAGAGGCCTACTGATATTAGTTCTATTAAACAAACATAATTGTATTATTCTCTTAAATAACATCAAAATATGGTTTTAATACATTTAACGAAAACAAATTACTACAACTCTGTCAAATTATTATTATAAAAAGTTTAGAAAAAACATAAATAAACTAAAAATAATAGCGTAAGATAAGAAAAATGAAGATCAAATTTGAGTGATCATTTCTGCTGAGTTGCTTTCAGTCGAGTGGTTAGGATGATCCAGTTAATGACTTGGTATTAGAATTCGATTCCTACCCGCTGCATTATGGTAGCTTAAAAAGAATTTTAGGGGTGGGTTTTAGCCTATAGATCGGATCTTGTCAATCTAATGTTGACAAAAAAAAATTTGAGTGATCATTTGGCTTGGCCTCGATAACCACTTGGCTAATGACCATCTATTAGAGTTCACTCGACTGTCCGGTTTATACATTGAATTTCTTATGTTTTGGTCAGTACTGGTTTTGGTCATTCTCATTGGAACTTGGAAGGCTTTAAGTAGCTAGCCAAAGATGTTACATGAATTTACAAGATACCAATGAATTACAATCTAATCCACTAGCTAGTTTGATATGGGATTATAATCTATCACAAAAAAGATGTCTTCACTATATTATCATATCATTGTTTACATCTTGCTACTGTATTGTTATATTTTGTTTTAAATATTTGTTAGGTTATTTCTGTTTTAAATTGTTGTATCATAATGAATTGTGTAATCAAAAATAACTACTCATCATTAATTGCATTGAAATATGTAATTTCATGCGTTGGAAAATATTTAATATGAATATAGTGATTTTTACTCTAAAACGACAACAATTTCTAGATTCGATTTGAGCTTTCGGTATATTTAACAGCATTTAAAATTTAGTGTCATAATAAGCGAATCTAGAAATCGGTATCTTAAACGCCAAAATGGTCCTTTCTCTTTTCATGTGGACATAGTGAGAATTCAATTTTGCTGTATCGAGATCAATGAAAGGACCATTTTTTTTCCCCAAGACAAGCTTCATTACTTATCGAAAAAGATGTTATGAATTAACTTCATGAGAAACCAAAATGTTGTTAAAAGTGTTGGGAATCTGTATCAAATAAGACTGGCATGCATGATGAAAATAGATGTATAAGCATGATGACAATAGATAAAACAAAACCTTACTTGTTTTGAATTCCAAAATTGTTAATAGACTATATATGAAACAAAATTAAGAGTTCTCAAATTTTACATGCAAGAGCTTAGGTTATTGTACAACAACAGACATTGATTGTTTTACAAAGATCGAACTTGGTTTAAATCATTATATGAAAAGTGGCAGGAGACAAGCAGATTCAATAAATGTAGGAATCAGAAGCAGAATTATGAATTCATCATAGCCAAAAGATCAGTTGCTGAGTCTCTTTCAGTGGTCCGTTTGAAGAAGAGCTGAAAGTACGAAGTGAAAGAGGAAGAAAACATAAATGAGAAAATGTAAAAATATTTAGGGATTTGAGACACTTTACACAGATCCCGACCCCAACTGAAAAAAACCTCACCAACTAACAGTCCACTGTCTAAATTCCCTCCAAAAAGTGAACTGTTACATTGTTTGACTTTTTCTTTTATGGTAATGACTAAATGAATCAGGTTACCAGAAGAAAAATTGTCAATAATCGAGATTCGTTTTGTTTATACTATTTTCGTAAGAAGAATCTTTTTCAGAAAATGATGTATAATCTATTTTAGCTTAGCATGGCCCTGTGATCATATCATATAAATCACATGGTCAGTTAAGTAATCATGATTTTAGTTATAATTATTCCTGCTGCTAAATAAATGCCTTGGTCAACAACAATTCGTTGTTGCATAATTATTTTAGTCACTTATTTACTCATTGGATTTTAATTCAGTGTCTGTGTCGCTATAGTTTAATACGGTTTAAACACATGTACATGAGTTCAGAGACTATATGTTGTTGATGTGTATTTGAGTGCAAGAAACTTACCTATGCATGGGTTCTTTCGAAAGTTTAGATTTTTAAATTACGAAACAAAAACAATACTCAGAGGGATGTATTTCAATATAGATTCTAAATGAACTTGAATATTTTAGATTGTATCTATTCAAAAACATTAGTTTAATAACTATTGCTTTTTAGATTATTTTTAGTAATTCATGTTTAGATAAGAGATGATTTGTCATTTCCCAAATTGAGTTTAGATGACTTTGTTTCTACTGAGGTTTCTAAAAAGTGTGCTTTTCATAAAATGTTTTGTAATTAATTTTTGTAAAAGTTTGATTTAATTTGTAGGTTACCATATAATTGTACGATAGTATTTAGTGTATAATTGTGGATGTCCATGACAAAAAAAATTAAAAAATACATCTTAAAGTTTAAAATTAAATAGAAATTAAGAAACTACATCGTCTTAAATGGGCGATGATAGGTTGTGACCAAAACAGAATTTGATAGATGGAATTTTTAGTTACCTACCACCTAATTCAAATCGAAAAAACAAATTATTATTACGTTTACACTCCGTCACAGCAAATGAAAATGATTGCGGTTATAATTATTTTGAAAGGAATCCAAAAACGGCAAAAGGAAACCGCGTTTATAATCCTAACAACGTTTGTAAAAAAGGAAAGCGTAACACCGTAACGGCGTCGTTATAACCATAACCTCCCTCCGCTTGCGCAGGAAGTAAAATCTCATCCGTTGAAATAATCAACGGCCGTGATTTGATTTCATAATCTCTCTCCTCTCTCCTCTCTCCTTCCCCACCAAAATCTCCCCTGCTTTGTTATGAAGCGAACTAGAAATAGAAAGAAGCAGAGAGAGCAACAACAAAACCAATAGAGAGAAAGAGAAAGAGATGAGCGACAAAATTCCCAATTGCAAGCGAGAGTTTGAAGAAGCTTCGAGCTCAAGCATCTCACCTCGCAAGAAGACGAAGCTTAATGATTCAGATTCATCATCGGACTCTCATGACAACGTCATCGCAGCTTCTTCTTCTTCTTCCTCTGTGGCTTCAACTTCGGATGAATGCTCTGATACTTCCACCGGAGAAGAAAATGATCAGAGTTCGAGTATCAGCTCCGGCTGTTTCAGCAGCGTCTCGAAAGAAATCTCGACGAACAGCTCTACGTCTATCGTAGATCTGGAGGTGAATATTTTTTGAAATCCAGAGCTAGTAGTCTCTATTTGGTTTCTGTTCTTACGATTTTATAATAATTTGGGATTGAGAAACAATCATTCATTCAGTGATTCGATTTTATCTCAGTTTTTCTTACATTTTTACCCTGTTTATCTAACAAGAAATTGATTATTATATTTGTGTTCAGGCTCATCAAAACTCCAAAACAGAAAGGAAAACCTCACCAATCAGCAACGATTTCAGGTTCATAATCTCTCTTTAGTTTTCGTTTGTTTATATTTTCCCTAAACTATAGAAATGATTCACCATACACGTTCTCGTTTCTTCTTATGGCAATTTGATCTCCATTTATCTCTGTGCATTTGGCAGAAAGGAGACATGTCGAATGAGCGAGGAAGGTCTAGGAGAAACAACAGAGATGGAATCATTATCATCGGCGACACCAACATCGGCAGAAATCGAAGAATTCTTCTCGAAGGTAGAAAATGACGATAAACAGAAGCAATTCATCGAAAAGTGAGACACATATCTTCTATGATCATCTCACGTGTGTGTGCTATTTTATTGATATGGGGTGTTGGGAAAATGTGAGGTCCGTACAATAACATTACATAGGGAAGAATGTAAATGTGTGCGTGTGAGGGAAAAGAGAATCAAAAAGCATGAGTGAGAGTGAGTGAATCCTAACGAACGCTATGCTTTGATACACAGGTACAACTTCGATATCCTCAATGACAAACCACTTCAAGGTCGCTTCATCTGGGATCCACTTTTTAACCCAACCAACAACAGCTAGAAGAATTATTTTTAGTTTTTCTCCTTTTTTTTTCTTACATTCCACTTGTACAGCTCCCTTCTTTTATTAAAAAAACGTATGTGTTAGTTCTTACAAAATAAATAAATACAACCTTTAGGTAAATATTTCGAATCTTGATGGTTTTCAGGGGAAAAATATAAAGATTGATTGAGTTGAGTATCTAATTTTTTTGTTTAAATATTAAAATCAAGTGCGTAATACAAAGATGGTTAGACTCAGGTTTTGAGTGTATGAATATAGAAGGTTACTTCTTGTTTGGATTCTAAACATTGGATGCTTATTTTCAATTACTTTATCTCCTCAGATTTTTTTTATTATTTTGTTTGTTGTCCTTCGTATGTAACAGTTGCAATAGAAAATTCAAATGTTGCATAGTTTCAGGTATAATAGAACCCAATTCACATTAATATCTGGAACTGCAAAAAAAATGAAATAAGGGGAAAAGAGGGAAAGGCAGCATGACATGACGGTACAGTTAGTTGGTGTGTACTTCTCTACTATAAACTGCGATCCATTTTCATATATATTTATTTTCCTTATTATTTAATTACGGAATATTCCTCTGTGTATGTTATTTTGGATCCGTTCCTTGCTCTAATTAGGGTCCACCACTATTTTGGCCTTCCTTACACAAAACCAAATAACGGACCCAAAGATGTTTAAACCGTGTAATATATATTTTTTCTTTTGAAGTTTTTTACTGTAAAATAAAATTATGAATTAGTGTATACTAGGTTGTAAATAAGATAAATAATAATGGAAGCAAATCGGAGGTGAATCTGTCACAGTCATGAGTGTGCATTGTTTCGTTGGTATTATTATGTTCCTCCTTCGTCGCTTTTTTCTACATAGCAGATACAGGCGCGTGACTCCACGTGCTTCTGTCTCCAACATATACTTTTACAATCGAGCACTGTACTATTTTCTTTCTTTTACAAACTTATTTCTTGATTTATTTTGTCTTGTTTCACACTTTATCAATCCGGATCCCCGTAAACTATCATATAGTACTAAATCCACTCCACACTTTAACTTCTTTCATATTCCTCCTTTAAATCTCTCCCGACTAAACTTTAAAACATATTTCCCCCAAATTAGAAATCGTGGTTCAAATCAAGTAAATTCTTATCAAACCGATCATGCGCCAAACATAACCAATCTCTTGAACCAAACATCTTAAAAAATCTGACCCGTTAGATATCCCAATATGTGTAAAATAGAACCCTATAAACAGATCGATCAAAGGAGAACAGATTTAGGAGTGAAATTCGGAGGTTTGGTTGGTGAATTATCTTGGTTTTTATTGGTGTAATGTTGTACTCCCATAAACAAAACAATGTTATTAAAAATTTTGCAGGATTTTGGTTGTCTACATGTCTCTATGATCGTGTTTTACAAGAATATATAATATGTTTTGCATTTTAAATTGGTTGTATTAATTTTGTGTCTGGTTGTATTAATCATGTGTTTTACATTGTAGTTTGAAGTGTTGTAATGATGTATTAGTTTTTCCTTTTAAAAACCTGCACTTTCTTGTTTATAAATGGAGTGAATCAGTTTTTTAGTGAATTGGTTTCTTCTTTATAAAACCTGCAGCATCTCGAAAGTTTTTTTAGTGAAACCTGCAGTTTTGAATCAATTTTTTATTGAATCAATTTCTTCTTTATAAAACCTGCAGATTCTCGAAATAATGGAGTCAATCAGCAGGTTCATCTCATCTCCGATGTTATCTTCAGCAGGTTTATCACGCTCCAAGTTTCTTTCAAAATTGACCACAAACATCTCCAACTACAGTATTCGCAAACGAAAATTAAGAGAATTTCGCAATTTTAAAGCTAGGGTTCATACGATTTTGTTTGTTCTCTTTGGGATTTGATTACAGAAACAATCCGATTAGTTATTTGGTACTGAAATCGGGTTTACAAAAGGGTAATCGGGTTTTCAATTGACCAAATTTTGGTTTATTTACGGATTATGATCGGATTACCATAGAACCATGGTTTACTGTAATCATTATACCAACAGTACTTAGTACCTAGGGGATTTAGGTTTACGATTTTTTAATCAGAGGGAAATAGGTTTTAAAGTTTAATCGGGAGAGATTTAGATCCTTAAATTTGGATAGGCGAGAATCTGAAAGAAACTAAAGTTCGGAGTAGATTTAATGTTATATGATAGTTTTGGGGATCTAGATCGTTAACCCACTTGATTATTTGTAACTTTCGAACGCATTAACTAGAATAATTATTAAGTCGATATTTAAACAAATTAAAAAGAATATAGACAAAAGATAAGTATTTAGGTTAAAAAAACCGGAAAGGAAATAAAAGAATCTTTTAAAAGGTAAAATGATATCCTCATGTAATGAGTACACATGGACGTGAATATACTACAAAATAGGATCATGCAAATGCAACTGCCAATTTCTACATGTCTCCTTTGTGACGTAACCAGATAATCATGTACTCTCTCTTTGTTCTAAAACACACCAAATATAGTATAATCGAAAATAGCACACGTGTGAACATATAAACGTATGAAAGCTATATATATATAGAAATTTGTTGCTTATACTGGACTTACAAGTAACATGCATGAACATTATACATCTGTATGTGTGTCAGAACATTAAGACATTTTTGTACGTGTAAGGAAGACAAATAGGTGTATGAAGAAAGATTAATAGGTAAAAGAGAAATGAGTCTTAGGATTGTGAAAATAATTATCCTTTTTTCAACAATGCTTCTGCATCGAGTATGAATCCACATTCTAAAGTTAATTAAATACATATGTTGATGTTGTCATACTTTAGCTCTAACTTTTGTCCCAAGAAAACAACTCTACTACTTCCCAAAAAGACGTAAAATAAAAGGAATTAAAGCAGATGATCGGAACAATTAATACATCTTAACTATATTATTACAACATTACTAATCAGCACACATGATAAGAAGTATAGATAGAAAATTATGATAGTAGGTGTAATCTTTTCTAGAATTTTCATAATTATGATAGTTGGTGTAAGCGCACCTGTTGTTCGTCAAAAGGCAAGAATGCAAGCCAGGAGAGGCCAAGCCACGGATCCTCACAGCATTGCTGAGAGACTATGTTTCATTATTAGTTTCCTCCATCACCTTCTTCTCTTAGCTTGTGTTTCTGATTCGATATGGTTCTTGGCAGCTAAGGAGAGAACGCATCGCAGAGCGCATGAAGTCTCTCCAAGAACTTGTTCCTAATATCCTCACTAGTCACTACTTTCCTCTCATTTATTTATGACTCTTGTCTTCATCTTCGATAATAATCGATTTGGTTGATGATAATGATGGAATATGCAGACGGATAAGGCATCAATGCTGGATGAGATCATTGAGTATATTAGATTCCTTCAGCTTCAAGTCAAAGTACTAAGTATGAACAGATTGGGAGGTCCAGGTGCAGTTGGTCCACGTCTCAATGGTCTCTCCGCAGAGGTCAGTTTCTTTAGGCCCTTATTACAATCTACATCTCTATAATAACATCACCAATCATCATCATGGTTTTTGGTAATGTAGGCAGTAGGAGGACGTCTCAACGCCCTCTTTGCACCCTGCAACGTCGTAAACGGCAATGGAAACCTCGCTACAGGATCATCCAATGAGAGCCTAAGGTCAACAGAACAAAGGGTGACGAAACTGATGGAAGAAGACATAGGATCAGCAATGCAATACCTTCAAGGGAAGGGGCTTTGCCTAATGCCCATATCTCTCGCAACTGCAATATCATCATCAACCATTCACTCTCGTGGAGCTCTCTTCAGCCCCATCTCCAACGCCGTAGCATTAGCAGCAGCAGAGGATGCAAACGTAGCAGTACCTAAATCTTCCTCTACTATGGATGATATATCTCCCTCCAAGGTCTGAACGAAAAGATCTCATATGTTTCATCTTTTCAGTTTTAAGTCAAACACTAATTTCCTTATCTATTTACTGTTTGCAGTTTCACTGTTAACCATATATTAAATAATTATATACAACAAAGAATATATCCGACACGACAGAAACACTCGCGTATATGGTATACGTGTGTTGGTGTAGAAACAGAGCAGTGGCGGGACCTGAAACTATGAGACATGCATCACACTACTCTTCCAAATCGCTCTGTGTCAACGTATTACGTTAACAATTGTCCAATCATATCATATGTAACTGGAATCAGTATTATATTCAAGATGATGCATCGAGTTTCTAGTCATTTGAGATATGCCCAAATCCTTAAACCGGCCCTGCTATTCTAGGATAAGACCGGTACATTAGAGGCAGAGGAAAACACTCAAACACGTCTTATATTCCCAAGTTTCTGGAACACTGATGAACGAAGTCTGTATATATATATCAAGTGTATTGTATATTAGATGTTTGCAGATTGATCAACAAACACTGTGGGCAATAGACATAAAGGTAAACAATCGGGTTCATGAAATGCGCCTCTTTATTCCAATGTTGTGGCATTACAGCTAAAGTAAGATCTGATTTTAAGGGAAGCTATTGTTAACGGTACAACCCAAAATACACTTTTGGCCCAATTACTTCAAGACAAGGAAGATCCAGCTCAAGTCCAACAAGAGCCAGAGTGTAATGGCGTGGCTCCAGCAGGTAGCAAATGTCTATAAACATCTGTGAAAAGAAAAGTGTTTTCATCGAATAGAACATGTCGACTTATATACACTCTTCCTGTATGTGGATGCAAGCAACGATATCCCTTATACCTCTCATTATATCTGATAAAGACGTAGAGGAGAGATTTGGATCAAATTTATTATGAGAATAAGGACGAAGATATGGGTAACACGCACAACCGAAGACCCTTAAAGAAGAGTATATTGGAGCGTGACCATGAAGCCTTTCAAACGGACTGATCATGTCTGAAAGTACGGACGAGGGTAATAGATTGCTTAGAAAATATGCCGTAAAAAATGCTTCAACCCATAGATATTCTGGTAGCTTGCATAGACATTCCCAACTCTATAATATGTCTATGCTTTCTTTCGGATAAACCATTTTGTTCAGAAGTATAAGGACACGAAACATATTGCTTGATACCACAGTTTGTGAGATGTTCAAAAAACAATTTGCTAATGAATTCTCCACAATTCTCCACCTCCATCACACTGAAGAACATTTATTTTCTGATTAAACTGAGTTTCAACCATTGATTGAAAAGCTTTGAATACGAAGAAAACCAATTGTGTCTGGAAAAATTATCAATGAAGACAACATAATACCAAAAGCCTTGCATCGATAAAACAGGAGCTGGACCCCAAACATCACAATGTATTCGTTGTAGAGGTTTAGTAGCTTGAAAAACCGACTTTGAAAAGGTAAGTTTACAACTTTTTCCCAATCGACATGGCTCACAAATGGCCGAGTTTGTTTTATTGAAAGAAATTGCATTGATAGAAGCTATGTGCTTTAAAACTTGATGATGAGGATGTCCCAATCTTTGGTGCCATATCTCATATGTTGCCTTTTGTTTTCTTGATGAAAAAAGGGCCAAAAACTGAGTATTCTCAAGCACATATAAACCGTCACGCTTCCTTCCCTGAGTGTCTCTTTGTCCTTAACAATCACATTTTTAGAGTCAAATATAAAGAGACAAGGATAGTCACTAATGACCTTAGAAATAGATAAAAGAGATTTGGCAATTTCGGGGCAAACTAGGACATCTTTTAAAAGCAAAGTACATGAAGTTGATGGAAGAGCTATGGAGCCAACATGAGTAATAGGAAGGAAATCACCATTGCTAACCATAACCTAATCAGATCCATTGTATGGTTGAAAGGACAGCAGATTCTGAGACGTGTTTGTGACGTGAGAGGTGGCCCCCGTGTCAGGAAACCACTCATTTCCTTTAAACGCAGTACAATCAAACACTTGCAGAGTAGCCAAAGCTTGTGGAAGTTCATTACTCGGTTTCTTAGCCATTTTTGGCGTTCGGTTTGGCGTTTGTTGAACATGAGTCATGATATAAGCACATCCTATCACCCTCAAACCGATGGTCAAACCAAAGTGACTAATAGGGCTTTGGGTAATATGTTACGTAGCCTTGTTGGTGATAATGTCAAGTTGTGGGAGAGTAAATTGGCTCACGCTGAATTTACACATAATCACGCCATTAACCGAAGCTTGGGTATGAGTCCTTTTCAAGTTGTTTACAGCATAATCCCTCGTGGCCCATTGGACCTCACATCATTACCAGACATGACTCGTATTCATGGTTCTGCTCAAGATTTTGTTTCTGCCATTCAATCTGTGCATTCTACTACTTTATCTCATCTCCATCAATCTTCACTAGCTTACAAGACAACAACTGACAAACACAGATGTGAAGTACTCTTTTCTCCAAGTGATTTTGTATGGGTCTTCCTCACAAAAGATAGACTACCACTTCACGAGTACAACAAACACCGTTCACGCAAGATTGGATAAGGTTTTGGAACGCATGAACGCAAATGCTAACAAGCTGGAACTTCCTGATCATATTAAGACTGCAAATGTGTTTAACGTCAAATACCTTACCCTTTACAAAGGCGACAATACTTGTCCAGATTCAGAGGCGAATCTTCTCTTACCAGAGGGAATCTGATGCAATAAATATTCATCACGGCAACGAACTCTTATCTCCTTCGAGATACTCGTTCTGTTTTGATCTTATCTTTCGAAGATTCATGCTTATTTTTAGTTATTTCTTTAATTATTTATTTTATTTTCCTAAGCTTTATAAATAGCTGATACATTACGATGTAAGGACCAAATTTTGATGATTATTGAATTTTAAGCTTTCCAAGCAAACCCTTTTCTCTCTTGACTCTCGAACAAGATTCAAGGAAGAACTCTGTTTTAGAAACTTTGTTTCTACGAACAGAACAAGAAGCGATCTCTTGATTACATATTTGTTTTTGACAAAAAATTTCAAGCTTTCTCTACGTCAGACATCCATAGCCACGATGGGTGTTATAGATGCATCCACTTCCGTTGCGCAGGTGGCTCCCAGTTCCTCAGCCATATTCCACAGAAGGTGATTTTCTGGCTGAGCCTTGGTCGGGAACACCCGACTGAACACTACTTTGCATCCTTTAAGTATCTCTTTCCGCACTTCATTTAATATCAACCTGAGATCTCTGTTACTTGTCTCTTTATTCACATTCTGAAAAGAGAAAAGAAAAAAAAAACAAAACAATAACAAAACCAGCTAGGCAAGTTTTCTCTGAATCCAGGGTGTTTACAATGAGTATACCTGGAAGAATAGAACATGCACTTGTTTAAGTACTTTCAAAACAGTTGCAAGTGCCCCATCCGGTTCACTCTCATCACTCTTTAGCTACGGCATAGACTTATACTTGTGATTTGGCCACGCCTATGCATCAAAACAAGTATCACCACAACTCAATATCATGATTGAAAATAACATGAGATATGAACAAAGTACACAAAATACTCACATTCTCTATATCGTCAAGAATTAGAACATAACTTTCTTGTCCTAGAACCACATCTAGACTCTTATGATGTCTCACTGTGCCAGCATCTCAAGAAATTATTCGATCACCAAAGTACTCTCTTTTTGGGTCAAGCAGCTTGACCATATGTCGTGTATATGGCCTATCTCCCATTGTATATATGTACATCACAAACATCTCGCTGACTTCTTTTAGAAACAAGTGAACAAATGGCCTCAATTTGGTCATAATGTGCATGAATTCCAGCATGAAAATATTGCCCCCAGAAACATTTGAGTGAACAAAAATAATAAAATTCTTAGAACTTTTAACACATGCAACCATCTAGGTAAAACAACAAAAGGACAAATGCAAGACTAGAAAAGAGATCACATGTGATGAAAGCAAAACAACATTGTTGAATGTATTACCTTGAAGAGAATGCATATGACTTTTAAGATATTCTTCCTCTTGTTTCAAGTCCTTAAGTATAGTTGAATTAAGGAGCGTGTGGTCTAGATCGAGAACTAAATTCAACTTCCGCTGACGATGCAATAATCTCAAATCTAAATCACGTAGCTGGGAGATTTCATCTTGATTGGGCCTTATACTCTAAGAAAACAAATTTTCCCCAAGCTCAGTATCTAGTAATCATAACTAAGACATGGTAAGGTACTCTAAAACTCGTTAGTACAACGAATAGATTGGCATACGTTGTGTATATATTAAATGAGACGGCGGTTTCTTCCAATGTCTAGCCACAAACAAAGCACATGTTTCCAAAAGAACCAATGTGCTCACGTGCATTCTTGCTTGAGGATGCTTCTACAAACATACATAACATGTTCGAGGGTCAAATAACAGAACAAAACGAGAAATAACAGAGAAAAACAAAGAAAGAGAGGTTAACTTTTTTTGTCAAAAAATTGATTTCTCTGTAAGGAAAAGATGAGCAAATGGTGAACTCCTGGTTCTCCCATTGGCCGAGCTTCTCTGGTGGATTCTCTAGCTTCTATCGCTGCCCTCAATTGCTCTCCACCAGACCCCCAATCCCACCTAACCTGTCTCACTTTCCTCGTCTCTCATCCTCTCTTCCTCCACTTCCTCCATCCCCATCTTTTCTCTCTCTGAAACCTAACTCTCTCTGTGAGACTATCTCTTTAAATCCCCCTCTTTACTGCCTTCGTAATGCTCTACTGATGTATCTTCCCCAACCTCTTCTCCTTCATCTCCCACTAAACCAATCCAAAATCCTAACTCTAATTCCCTTTTGGATTTACCTTACTCCAAATCCCATGCCTCTTCTCCTCCATAAACCTTCTAATCATTACCTAGACTACCACCAACAACCTATCTAAGTCGGGCTTCTAGTAAAATTGCAACGTCTGGCACCTACATCCTACTCCCCTGAGGGAATTCCAAGATTACCTACTATAAATGATGTATTCCAAAAAGGAGCTGATGTTCATAAGAATTTTATTGTGGTTCACTTCTCTGGAAAACTCCCACCTCTTGGCGTAATCCAGAGTGTGCTTAACCACATTTGGGAAAAATCAAAACGTGTTGAATTCCATGTGCTATCTGATTCCAAATCGATCCTTGTAAGAATCCCTAACAGCTACCTAAGGGCAAAAATCCTTGAAAAGAAATTTTGGTACATTGCAAACTCCTTTTTCACTATTGAAAAATGGTCTTCTTCTGCTAGAAAAGAAGTTGAGCAGCCATCCTCTCTTCCTCTTTGGGCTCATGTCAAGAATATCCCTTTTGAGCTTATGATCCAGAAAGGATGGAGCCTAATCGCTGGTCTCATTGGTGAGCCTCGTGAGGTCGACGACTTCACCTTATCTCCCATGAATATCTCAGAAACACATGTTGTAGTTGATGTTGATCTCAACAAATCCATTCCCACTCAAGTTGAATTACAGAAAGAGGATGGCCAACTCATCAAACTTGCTGTCGGTTATCCTTGGACCTTTTCCACCTGTAGACACTGCAAAATAGTTGGACACCCAGTCAAACTTTGCCCTAAAACTACCCAAATATGGGTCCCAAAATCAAAGACCAACTCTTGCCCCTTCTTGCCTAATTCCTGACCCACCTCAATCCTCAAACTCAGCCCCTCTCCAACTTTCTGTCTCCCCACCTATTACTCTTCCCTCTATTTTGCCTAGCCTCCCTCCACATTTCCATCTTCTTCTAAATGCTCTAAAAGACCAAAAGTTTCCCGCCTAAGTCCACCAAATAAATATGCCCCTCATAGCAATGTCCTTCTTGACATTCAACCTATGGATTTTCACTCATCATCATCCTCACCAGCCTCTTCTCAACCCAATCCTAACACAAATGTTCCCGTCGAGGACTCTCTCCTTCCAATAGGAGTGAAACTATCATCCTCCAATGAATTTAAACCCTTGGAATGTTTGAGGTATTAATGACTCGGACAAACAATATAGGTTAAATAAGTGGCTACAGTCCACACAGTCTTTATTAGGAGCATTTTTGGAAACTCATATCAAGGGTCACAATTCATCACAAGCTATGCTAAGAATTTGCAAAGGATGGAACTTTACCTCAAATCACCCATCTCATGAGGATGGTCGGATTGTTATCATTTGGAAGCACTCGTCTCACTATCAGTTCTCCATCAATCCCGCCAGTCTATTACCTGCAACACCCAGATTAATGGCTCTACATCATTCATATTTACAGCTATATATGCGTCTAACCTCCATCTGGACAAAATGACTCTATGGCAAGAGCTTAGAATGCTATCTAATCACTATGATCTACACCTAACTCCATTGATAACTGGTGGAGACTTAATCAGATTCTCCACCCAGCGGAACACTCCGCCATAGACGTATACCAGTGGGACGATCAAATGACAGAATTCCAAGATTGTATATATGATATGGGGTTGTTTGATCTGTGGTTTCAGAGATCTCTTTTCACCTGGAAAAATTACAAAGACTTAGATCCTATATTAAAGGAGCTCGACAGAGTTCTTACTAATCATAGTTGGATGGCTGCTTACCCTTTAAGCTACTCTCAATTCCTCCCACTAGACTTACCAGATTACACTCCATCCTTCGTTAATCTCATATCCCCCATCCCTTCCCCTGGAACAAAACCATTTAAATTCCCAAACTACCTCACAGTCCACCCAAATTTCCGCCACTTGGTTGAGGACTCATGGATCCACTCTAGAAGCTTAGCTAATAATTTGTCTACTCTCTACTACCGCCTAAAACAGCTCAAAGTCCCACTAAAAACTTTAAATTAAGAAAACTACTCACAAATAGAACAAAGACTGAGAGAAGCTAATGATATTTTTCTGCATCTGTAGGTTACAACTCTTAACAACCCATCAAGGGTGAATATCTTGACAGAAAAAAAAGCCCATCAGGCACTAATCTCGTTACAGCAAATTGAAGATGAATATTTCAAACAGAAGTCTCGCATAAATTGGTTAAAGTAAGGCGACCAAAACACCTCTTTCTTCCATCGATCGGTTGAAGCTAGAAATTTGTCCAATGCCATCAAATGCTTCACTCTACCAGACGGCCAGCTCATATATGATCCTATGATGATGGGAGCTGCTGCAACCAATCATTTCTCCTTCATCCTTGCCCCACCAACTCTGCCACAACTTCTCCTACCTGCTACCTGGTTTGCAAATCTCCTTGGTTCTACCTGCAGCAATGACAGAGGTACAGAGATGATTAGATGCCTAGTCACAAAGAAATTTAGGCTACTATTAAGATATTAAATGCTAATAAAGCCCATGCCCCGATGATTTAATAGCTGGATTTTTTAGAGGAGTATAGGACATAGTGGGTAAAGACTGCCTAGATGCCATAAGTGATTTCTTCTTTTCTGGCTTCCTCCCATCAGTAGTTAACTCAACTATATTAACGTTAGTGCCAAAGAAGCCAGGAGCTACATCAATAACTAATTACAAGCCCATATCTTGTTGCAATACTATTTACAAAGTAATATCAAAATTACTTATGGCCAAGCTAAAGCCCATTCAGCCTGACATTATCCTACCTAACCAAATAACCTTTATTCAAGATAGATTGTTGATAGAAAACACCCTACTGGCCAGCGAGTTAGTTCAAGGTTATTCAAAGAACAAAGGTCCTAAGCAAATTGTCCTAAAGGTTGATATCACAATATCGTTTGACACCGTTTTGTGGGAATTCATCTTTGGCTGTCTAAGAGGTTTAAAAATACTGGAAGATTACATAAGATGGATTCAAGCTTGCATTACTACTACTTCATTTCCTGTTGAATATAATGGGGAAATTCATGGATATTTTAAGGGGAAACGTGGGCTCCGTCAAGGAGATCCACTATCCCCTTACTTATTTGTTATTTGCATGAATTGCTTATCTTACCTTTTAAACCAAGCAGCTGAGGATGGGAGGTTTGGCTACCATTATAAATGTGCAAGGTTCACACTTACACACCTCTGTTTTACGGATGACCTGCTCATTTTCTGTGATGGCTCTCTTAAATCAATCCAGAATATCCTCCAAATCCTGCAAGACTTTGAAAATAAATTATGTTTAGCAGTTAGCCTCTCGAAAACAAGTTTCTTCAGTGCTGGTTTTACTGAGAATGAAATTCAAGACATTCAAAACGTTACAGGACTAACCAATGGCTCTTTACCAGTTCGTTACCTTGGTCACCTTCTATGCACAAAGAAGCTCTCCTTATCTAATTGTTTTCCTATCCTTTCATGGATCAGAAGCAAAATCACCAATTGTACAGCTAGATACCTCTCATATGCAGGTCGTTTGCATCTTATCAACTCTGCCATTGCTGCTATTACCTCCTTCTAGTGTGGCACCTATGTGTTACCTATAAGTCGTATCAAGGAAATAAATAGCATGGTCAGTCGCTTTCTTTGGAAAGGTTCCCTAGAGGGATACCACTCAGCCAAAGTATCTTGGGAGTCCATCACACTAAACAAAGATGAAGGTGGGCTGGGATTAAGAAATTTGGACGTTTGGAACAGGGCATGCACTTTAAAACTCATTTGATGTTATTTTTTAGGAAAATTCGATTTGGCGAGCAGGTTTATAACATAAATCCTTGGTGGCAACCTTTGTAAATTTTGGGTTATCAACACGAAACAAAATCCTAAAATGTAGAGTGCAAGTTTATGATTGGATAAAGCAAGTTGTTGGCAATGGTACACAATGCAAGTTATGGTCAGATAATTGGTCTCCTTATGGGAGCTTATCTACCTATTTAGATGGTTGAGAAACAGAGTTGGTATTAACCCTCAAGCCATGTTATCAGATATATGGGATGGAATCCATTGGGTTTTGCCTCCTACATGTCTCGGAAAAATGGCTCTACAGCAATCCTACATGTCTACTACTACCTTAAACCAATATAATGAATCCTACTTATGGTCTCCAAACAACAACATCAATCGGCGTTTCAATACAGGGGAGATTTATAATTTACTAAGGCTTTCTAAACCAAAAGTGAGTTGGGCTAAGCTAATCTGGTTCTCAGGAGGTATTCGTCGTCAAAAATTCCTCACATGGCTGGTCACTCTAAATAGATGTCTTACTCGTGACAGATTATTGAATTGGGGAGTACTTGTATCAGTTTCCTGTTTACTCTGTGATGTTGGATCTGAAAGCAGGAACCACTTCTTTTTTTAATGTAGTTTCCCTTGGTCTGTTTGGTCTCATATGTGTCACCGCAGTGGCTTCCCAGCTACTCCAGACTAGAACTTTTCACTCGCCTCAACTTCAATCAGCCCAGATTGACAAAACAAAAAAGAAGCTTCTCCTTCTCACATGGTGAAGTTCGATCTATGAACTCTAGCATGAAAGAAATGGAAGATTGCACCGTAGCTTGGCTCGATCTATTGATAGCATTCTGAAGCTTTTTGATCTTACCGTCCAAAACAGAGCTTCAAGTCTTCGAGACCATAATCCATCTTTGGCTTCGGCGATGCTCCAACTTTTTGGTTCGATGCGCCGCCGATCTAAACATCTCTATCGTTCTTCACAAGAGTCGCTCTCTACAATTATAGTCAGATGCTGATCTACTTACAATAGCTTTGCTTCTTTCTCTCACATTTGATCAAGACAATGCGTTAGGTAGACTCTATGGCGGTTGGTATGGAACAATCACATTATTGTATTATTGGAACTCTTCTAATGGTGAGTTGATTCCGTTCTAGTCTTATTGGGCCATCTCTCTTTCAAGCATAGTTTGTTAATTTATGATTCTTTAATATGTAATTGGGCTCATATGTGGGTTGCTAACAACATTTTGGTTCTTTATGCATTTATATAAAAAACCTTTTTACAAAAAAAAAAACCATTTTCTCACATAAGCCATACCCTCAATCTCCTTTTCGTCTACGTCTACGGGTTTAAGATGCTCCAATTTCGACTCTTTAACCTAAGAAGACAATTAAGATAACATGACTTAGGAATCATAAACAAACTAAACACCCAAAGTTTCATTGGACAAAGCACAATTTAACCATTTGGAAAGCCTCTGCTCATTCGGATCGACCTTGTCAGGTTTCTTCTCAGCATCCATGTGGAGTAGCAATCGCGTGACTCTGCTCTCATTATTCCGCCATCTCCTCCACCACCATGGAGGCGAGGGTAAAGGGTGAGCATTGACATAAAAGGGAGCTTGGATACTTGGATCCGTGTGGACCCATTCAAAACCTTCCTATCTAGAGCGATGCAAAATCCGATAACGATTTACGCTGAGAGAATTCGAGTAAGGAAACGAGACCGGAAAGAATTAATATAGATTGCGCATGATCCAATTACAGAGCGATGGCTTGATGACAGTCTGATGATTTAACAAAAATTTGACGCCGGTTGTGCATAATTGCAGAGAAACTACGACGAGCCCTAGGTTTCCGATCAATTTTTGTCTGTGATTAACGATTTGGGGATAGAATGAAGAGAAAATGTGGAAAAAAACATTCGGAATATAGTTTCTGCATATATATTTAAATGGACCGACTTATATAAATGAAGTGAGCCACTTTCCATTTGGGCTTTGAGCCCACATAGAGAATTTATGTTGTATGAGCCTTTCACTTACGTGTTGTGCTATTTTCTCTCTCTCTTGTAGTGGGCGAGTTGAATTATAAGTTTTTTTTCTTCTATTGTTAGAAGAGTTGAGTTATAACTTATAAGTTGTGTGTAAAAGTGAAGGTTCAGTTGCTTTGCCCCGATTTAATTAGGGGCCATTGTGATTAAGAATTTGTATAAATATCTCTTTGTGATATGGTTAAATGCAAAATATGAGGACATTTTAATCATTCAAAACGACAAAATGTTTTCTTGATATGAAAAATTAGAAAAGTCGAAGTACATGCCAAAGTCTTTTTCGTCTTGTTTTATTATTATGAAACTTAAAGGTTTGAGTGATACATGATTCAAATTTCAAATAGACAAATTATGGTCGAAAACAAGGTCCAAAAGCCCAACTACAAATTGATCTAGAAATGCCACGCGTAATCATTCGCTTCGACTGCCTAAGTCCACCACCGACGTGCTTCAGGATAGTTACATGTCACATCTTTCAGTTTTGCCGACATGCACCTCCGGTTTCGATGAACCGCTGGAAACCTCCATGAATCTTCTTCAACAAACCTAAAACGAGTTTGATTCCCTCCGAAAATTTCTTTCTATATGGTTAAATCTGAATAAAATCCGGCTTGAAAACCACCTGTGAAATCCAATCTAGGCAACTCCGTCTAAGCAGAGAATTACAACTCCTAAAAATTAGAAAACACCACAGGAACAAAGGATCACCGACAATCTAGGAAGAGAATTGATCGGATGGAAACCTAACCCAAGAAACGACGACAAAAAAACTAAAAGGATAAGAGAAGAAGAACAGAGAAGATGTAAGGAAAATGAACAAAAGCCAAACATGCAAAGAACCAAAAACAACTAAGAAGAAAAGGGTCCATAAAAACACAGACTAAATTAACCAACAACTAAAAAGATATGAAAAACTAGTATAAACAAACAAAGGTACCAGCGGACCCGAAAAGATCTCTCATTCCAACGAAATCGATAACAATCTTTCTGAAAGGTAAGAGTTGGAGAAGAAAGATACCGTTATCAATTAATTTCGCTGGAAAAGAGGAAGAAAACCTCACCAGAAAACAGTCCCGGGAGAGAGAGTAAAGTAAGAGAGAACAGGTGAAAGAAGATTTTCAGAATTATAGTGATGATCAACTCACGATCGTTTACATGCAAATCAAGAGAAGTTGTCTAAGGAGAAGATGAAGCAAGAAGAGGATTAAGGTAAGAGAGACATACAGGATCACAACAAAAGTTGATGGATCAAAGATGACACAAACAGAATTTAGAATCGGATTAGCGATATGAAACTTAAACTCTCATGGGACGAGAGAATTATACTCGCATAGAGAGAGATTTTTTTTCTCATGTTCTCCCAAGATGCCAAAATATAGTATAAAAAGTGATTATAAATTCGAACAAATATTGAATTAGATTTTAAGAATATTTGACAACAACCAAATTAATAAAAATATATATAAAGAGGCCAGCAAACGTATGACTTTTTTTGTTAGATTTATATATGAAAAGTTTGAGACACACATACTAATATGTACCTTATCTTCAAACAATGCATCTAACAAATTGTTTACGTATTGTGGATTTTGCCGCGATTTATCTCTGGATACTGCATCTCTGTAATTACTCAAATCTGATGGAGTTTATCCTTCTATTGGAAATACCTCAAATCTTCATGGATATATGCATATAGACACATCTAGTTACTTCTTTTAAAAGCAACTATAATTTTTAAAAATTTCAACTAATTGAAATGATCCATCTAGCAGTTTCATCTAGATTATATACAATTATGCATTTAAACAAATAACAATTAACATTTCTATTTGGATGAAGCAGTGGGATAGAGAAACAAACGTCCTCATAATAAAAGAACTATGTAATGGTGCGAAGATGGTCTCCAAGTTCTACGATCTCCCATTCTTCTATTGCATTCCGCTAAAAGAGGTCCTGGAACATTTTAAAAAAATACAAAAGAAATTACATACATATCTTTGTCCACATGCTAACGTATTCGCAATTAGATATCGTAGAATACAGTTTTTAAAAGTAATTTTATGGTATATGTCTAGTTGATTTTAAATAATTGGTGACTATTTAATGTGGTAGATTTGGGAGATTTTAACTTTGTTGGAGTTTTATTTGGTGAAGTTATTAAGTCCATTTTTGCTAATGTTTTAATTAAATTTTGATTATACGGAGTCGCATGATTTTATATAATTTGGATTTAGATATGGATTTAGGAAGTGTTAACATAGTGTTCGAAAATGATAACAATTCTATTATGACATTCACTAGCTTTTTAGCAACTGATTTTATAGTTTGTTTTTTTTTTTTTTTGGTGGGGGATTTTATAGTTTGTTTGAAACATGAATTAAATACTTATAAAGCTCTTTAAAACATATTACCCTCAATTGATCAGATTTTTCTAATTGATTTAAAATTAACATTTTTTTAATTAAGTTATTTTTGTAAACATTTAAATCAATAAAATCTAATTTATAAGCTAATCTACCAAAGTTCCTAAACTTTTGCTACTTTTACCAATATTATATGAGACGAATAAAACTGTGAACGATTTGGATGGAAAAAAGAGTAGAAGTCACATTTTTCATTTACTCAAGTAGAAGTCACATTTTTCATTTACTCAAAATTTAATACTATTGTTAAAGTGTTCAAAAGTCTCACATTGAAAATGTTAAAGATTATTGAGCAATATATAAATATGTGGCAATGCTCCTTTTTTGAACTAGTTTTTAAGAGTGAATTAGACTCATACTAATATGATATTAGAGCTTGGACTACCCATAGATGTCTAGTCTCACATTGAAAATATTAAAAAATTTTGAGCAATATATAAATACGTGACAATTATACTTTCTTGAATCAACTTTTGAAAATGAGTTAGACCCATATTAATAATTATTAAACGGGATAAATTACAACATTAATGTTTCTTTAAAAAAATATCCACAATAATTTGTATTAATAGTTGCCTCGTTAATTACTATTGAGCCACATTTTATAAAGAAGCAGATGAGTGATGGCTTGATACAGAGTCAAAATTTCCAAGTCCAACTACAAGTTTTTATGTACTCATGAAAATAATACTAGTAAAATACTAATTCACTTTCGATATTGAAATTCACATTTGATTATACGTATCAACTGTCTCTTTCTTTTATGGGATGTAGTACAGGTTAACACGTACGAAAAAAGTAAGTAAAGATTTTTACCCAAACAAAATAAATTTAAAAACCCTAGGAGAAATAAATGAAATGAAAGTGGCTAACTGCGGTGGAATCACAGCCGTAGATCTCAAAAACACACAGACCTTCAACACGAAACTGGGCCCCACGTTTCGGCCACTTCCCAAGACCCATAGTTTCAGGCTTAAACCCCACACCTCTCTCTACGCCTCCTTTTTAAGACCAAATCTTACTATCGCTCTCTCTCTCTTTTCCTTTCTCCGCCATTTCCAGAGCTTAACCAGCTCTCTTTTTCTTCCGAACAAGATACTCCGAGAGAACAAAATTACATATCTGTTAAGCTATTAAGCTTTGAATCAAATAACTCGGACTCTCTGTGTGTGTTTCCATCTCCGGAAATCAGATCGGATCGGAAATTTGAAATTATAAACAAATTTTCACATAAGATGCAGACGACGAACGGCTCAGATTCGGCGTTAGCAACTTCCGGATCCACACCACCGATTCAACAAACAACTCCTCCGCCTCAACAGTGGCAACAACAAGGAGGACCACAGCAACAGTGGATGGCGGCTATGCAGTATCCAGCAGCGGCGATGATGATGATGCAGCAACAACAAATGATGATGTATCCTCATCAATACGTTCCGTATAATCAAGGTCCTTATCAGCGTCATCATCCTCAGCTCCAACAATACGCTTCTTATCAGCAACATAAGCCACTTGACCGTGGATCTGGAGGAGACGATGTTAAGACTCTTTGGGTTGGTGATCTTCTTCATTGGATGGACGAGACTTATCTCCATTCTTGCTTCTCTCACACCGGCGAGGTATTTCTTCTTTTCTTTAATTTTCAAATCTTTGTTTCTCTGTTCGGATTTGCGTTCAATTTGATGTAATTAACTCAGATTCCAAAACCGGTGACTTTCTTGTTAATTGGTATATATGGTTCTAACTTCTAAGTGATCAGATCTTTGACATGTTCTTTATTGTGTTTTGATCCATTCTCAAGCCAACTTGCTTTTTATATATGTAAACTACGTAATTGGATTAGATTAGATTAGATCCAAATAGGGATTATTGAATTAGCGTAGAAACAAATAGGGTAATAACAGCATTGACCTGAGAAGGACAGGACAAGTTGGGATTTCGTTAGGCTAAAAGTACTATTGTACCTTGCCACGTTTAGATAAACTTTCCTCGTAAGACAAAAAAACACATATACACACATAAAGCACCTAAATAAATACTTCAACTGGCCATCTTTTCATTTAGAAGATTAATTGCATAAGATTTTCACTTTTTTCATGATCTGACTTATACATAATCATGCATACTTACATATTGTTCTGTTTTGTTTACTAATTTAGTTTAATGTTCTTTCTCTGAGGCTTCTCTTTGTTTTTGTTGTTGTTATTGTTGTGATGCACAGGTTGCTTCTGTGAAAGTTATACGTAACAAGTTAACTTGTCAGTCAGAAGGGTATGGTTTTGTTGAGTTTCTTTCACGTGCTGCAGCTGAAGAAGTTCTTCAGAACTATAGTGGTTCGATGATGCCAAACTCTGAACAACCCTTCCGTCTAAACTGGGCATCTTTTAGTACTGGTGAAAAAAGAGCTGTAGAAAATGGTCCAGATCTATCCATATTCGTTGGAGATCTGTCTCCAGATGTCACTGACGCTTTATTGCAGGAGACCTTTTCTAGTAGATATCCTTCTGTCAAAGGCGCCAAAGTTGTGATCGATTCCAACACCGGCCGGTCTAAAGGTTACGGTTTTGTTAGGTTTGGTGATGAAAATGAGAGATCAAGGGCATTGACAGAAATGAATGGAGCTTTCTGTTCGAACAGACAAATGCGCGTTGGTATTGCAACCCCCAAAAGAGCAGTTGCTAACCAGCAACAACATTCTTCACAAGGTAAACCAGCAACACATCTTCTTTATCTACTAGTTCTTGCAATTTAGTTTCTTTTTATATTTCTCTGTGTGTTTTTGTCTGATTAGTGACTGCAACCACCTTTACTCACTGATTATTTCAAATTTCATAAGTGAGAGTTAAGGCAGTGTTTATCCAAATATTGGACCTTTAAAATTAACAACATAGAGAGTCTTGTTGGACTCACAGCATATCTTTCAAACTATAAAGTTGTATGTTTTTATGGCAATAGCTGTTGTACTGGCTGGTGGACATGGAGCAAATGGTTACATGGCTCATGGCTCGCAGTCTGATGGCGACTCAAATAACTCAACAGTGAGTTGTCATGTTTTAGTTATATGCTAACAAAAGCTCTATATTGTGTTGCTGCTCATTTTAGTTTCTTATTCTGCAGATATTCGTTGGTGGCATTGACTCTGAAGTTACTGATGAAGACCTCAGACAACCTTTTTCCCAATTTGGAGATGTTGTTTCAGTGAAGATCCCAGTAGGCAAAGGATGTGGATTTGTCCAATTTTCTGAGAGGTGCTGTTCTCATCTAGATAGAGTGTTGGCTTCTCAATTATATGATTGAGCCACCTGTAGGTTCTTATTGGGTAATTCCGAAGCTGACTTGCCTTTAAATTTAACAGGAAGAGTGCTGAAGATGCCATTCAGAGTTTAAACGGAACTGTCATCGGCAAAAACACTGTCAGACTCTCTTGGGGACGGAGCCCAAACAAGCAGGTAAAGTTCTTTTACTTTCGATTAGACGACTACATCGAGTAGTTTGCTAAGGTCAAACTTTGTGTATAGGCTATAGCAGTTTATTTTTTGTTAGAAAAAGTAAAGTCAATGGTTGACAATAGCTGTGGTGGAATCTAGCAACTTTCCTCCATTTCCTCTTTTGACAAATCCAAGTGGGTGAATATTTAATACATATCTCCATGTCCAACTTGTATCACCAACCCTGAACATGTCACATGTCACATGATTTGTTTGTCCCCAGTTTTCGTAGGACTTAAGAAATGGTTTCTTGCTGTCAGTCTCGTCCTATCAAATGTTTTTTTGGCATGAACTAGAATCTACCCATAACGTACAATAAATTTACCTTCAAGTGTGTTAATATTGGCATTAACTTATGGCAGTGGAGAGGAGACTCAGGGCAGCAGCAGTGGAATGGAGGATACTCACGAGGACAAGGTTACAACAATGGCGGATATGCTAACCACCACGACTCCAACGTCTATCCTGGGGAGACTTAATTAAAAGAGAGACTCATCTAAATGATCATGAATTATGGTGGCTAGGATTCACTCATCAAAAAGCTACTAAGCCTGTAGTCCAAATGAGAATTTTGTTAGATGGATTTGATTTTTGATAGACTTTGTTGTTTGGATCTCTAAAAATTTTGGTTACTGGTTTGTGTCGTCAGACTCTAATATAATGTTTGTACTTGTTGGATCAATTCCGTTTTCTAAAACTTTTACCTTTACAGTGTGCTCCGTAAGGCCCAAAATTTTCGATTAAATCCTTTAATTTTGAAAACTTAACTAAAAGCCCAGATCTCTCTCTTTCTTTCTGTATTTTCTTAAGTCTTTCTTCTCAAACGCTCCGGCGAGAGGAGAAACGAGAGAGTGAAGAAGATGGAAGAAGCTTTCATGGCGATGCTCTCGCACCTGCTGCATCTCCAAAACTCATTAGATCCTACGAATAGCCTCTTCTCTTCCGCTTCAACATCTTCACCGTCTTCCACCTCATCTTCTTCTCTCCTCTCCACTTCCTCCGCCGCACCTTTACTCTTCTTCACTCTCGCATCTCTCCTCTCCTTTCTCGCTGTCACCAAATCTTCATCCGACTCCTCATCCTCCGATTCGCCTTCTCCTTCCCCTCCTCCGCCTCTTCCCGACGGCGATTACTCCGTCGCTGCCTTCCGTGCCCTATCCACCGACCACATTTGGTCCCTTGATGCGCCTCTCCGCGACGCTCGTTGGCGATCCCTTTACGGGCTCTCGTACCCAGTCTTTACCACCGTGGTCGACAAGCTCAAGCCATTCATCACTGCCTCTAATCTCTCGCTCCCTGCTGATTACGCTGTTGCAATGGTTCTCTCTCGTCTTGCACATGGCTGCTCAGCTAAAACACTAGCTTCTCGCTACTCCCTCGATCCATACCTCATCTCCAAGATCACAAACATGGTGACCCGCCTCTTAGCCACCAAGCTCTACCCGGAATTCATCAAAATACCCGTCGGAAAACGCAGATTGATCGAAACGACTCAGGGATTCGAAGAACTCACCTCTCTCCCCAACATTTGCGGCGCCATTGACAGCACTCCCGTTAAGCTTAGACGCCGAACCAAACTAAACCCTAGAAACATTTACGGTTGCAAGTATGGATACGACGCCGTTTTGCTTCAAGTCGTCGCTGATCACAAAAAGATCTTCTGGGATGTCTGCGTAAAAGCTCCAGGTGGAGAAGAAGACTCTACCCATTTCAGAGACAGTCTTCTTTACAAGAGGCTTACTTCAGGAGACATTGTTTGGGAGAAAGTGATCAATGTTAGAGGTCACCATGTGAGACCATACATTGTTGGAGATTGGTGTTACCCACTTCTCTCTTTTCTGATGACTCCTTTTTCCCCAAATGGAGCTGGTTCGCCGCCGGAGAATCTTTTCGACGGAATGCTAATGAAAGGAAGGTCAGTGGTGGTAGAGGCAATTGGATTGCTCAAGGCTCGATGGAAGATTCTTCAGAGTTTGAATGTTGGAGTGAACCACGCTCCTCAGACTATTGTGGCTTGTTGTGTGTTGCATAATCTATGTCAGATTGCTAGAGAACCTGAGCCGGAGATTTGGAAGGATCCAGATGAAGCTGGATCACCTGCAAGAGTTCTGGAGAGCGAGAGGCAGTTTTACTATTATGGGCAGAGCTTGAGGCAAGCTTTGGCAGATGATTTGCACCAGAGGCTCTCCTCAAGATGAAGAGATGAACAGTTGCTTTCAACTTTGGATCTGTTTATCATCTAAGAGGCAGGTGCTTTGAATTGTTTAGATACCTTTGTAGATTCAACCCTCTTGAGAAGAAAGTTTTCGGTTTTTAGGTTCAAGTTTGAGGATTCTGTAATTGTTACAAAAGCTGACTGTTGCTGAGCATCCCAAACTGTCAGTTATGACTTTGGAATGGGTTTATAGTTTTTCTTATGTGGCACATTGAGACTTCTATGTAACGACTTTGATTCATATGGAATCTGAAATTGTGAAACATCATTTCCTGGAAAATATGAAGACGAGTCAATTGAAAAGACTAAGGAATCGTAATCTCTGATTTCCATAATGTTGAAGAACATACATCATTACTATGGATTCTTATTACCAACTTTCCGGACTTGTCGGACTTTTGTTATACTCTTTCTTTGTTGGAACTTTGCATGTCTTGTTTAACACTATAATTAAACACAGGAATGGATTTTGAAAACAATTCCACCCCAAAGATCAGTAAAGTTCTTGACATCCACTCGCAGTTGTATGTTCTTCCTCTTTTATCATACCACCAAGTTATATTCTTCATCATCGTGTTTTTGCTAAAGCATGTCGAGCAGAGACACCGTGTAACAGTTTGACAAAACCCAAGAAGCTCAGCTTCCCATCAGTTTGTCTTATCCAGTCATGTAGAATGGTATGAACCGGCATTGATGATCCAACACCGAGTTCCTATAAGACAATTGTGTTATAATTTAGGAATTAGCTTAAAAAATTATGCATGAATAGTCCTAGTGAAGAAGAAAAACTTACAGAAGCGAGTTCTTCGATGACAATAACTCGGTTTCCATTCATCTCAAATAGCTCATAAGCATGCCGAATGCTCTGCTCCCAGCAATCAAGAGACTCATGCTGATGAACGCTAATGGAAGCCGCACAAAACTCTTCAAAATCCATCCCTTTGTACTGAAGTCCATTTAACTGTTATTTCCCAACATCAAACTTTTGTTAACAAACCTTGTATTGTATCTTATACTGATTAAGCAAACGAGCAAGAACACAGATGCGACATACCAATGTAAGAAAGTCCGGGATCCGCGATTCCTTCATCGCTTCTGTTGCATTTGTAGCAAGTGCCTATCCAACAAAAAATAGAAATTCTAGCTTTGAGCTGTTTGTTCTCTCTACCGGAGAAAGAGAGGAGTGAGAAGGCGCATACCGTTTTGATGTTATCTAAAGTGATGAGGCCATCTTTGTTGGGTGTCAAGATTGCAAACTGCGCTTTCAGATAAAGAAGTTCATCTGTAATTAACGTCTTGGACAGAGCCTGAAGAGAGTCTAAAGAGTTAGGATCAACAACATAATGTGAAGCAAACTAGGAACAAAGGCAACAAATATCAGACAAAACCAAAAAAAAAAAACAGTAAGTTTACAAGAAAAATGTACCATTAAAGCAGCTTTGCGCAAAGACGAAGATTTCACGTATGCTTTGATTTGCTTAAAGATCAGAATATCAAATGGGATATTAATGTTCTTATGACCCGCGATCCAAGGATGCACTGTTTACACCAAAAAGACGTAGAGTAAACTTCAAGCAGTGATTCGTGAAATTTGACAAGAATAGATAATTGTGAAGATTTTAGAGTGGACTACTAACTCAAAGCTTGAGAGGCTGTCATTCTTTTCCGAGGGTCCTTGTACAATAACCTCTTAACAAAATCTTTGGCCTCAATGGATAACGAAGGCCAAGGAGGTTCATTAAAACTTGGGTCAGCTTTTAGAACGGCCCTGAAAATTCCTGATTCAGTTCTTGCCCAAAAAGGACGGCTTCCACATAAAAGAATATAAGCAATTACTCCTATGCTCCATACATCCGCTTCTGTGGTATAAGATCTGTGTAGAACTTCAGGGGCTACGTAATATGCACTTCCCACTATATCATTTAGCCTTTCATCTGGTCTGACAAAGTCAGATAAGCCAAAATCTATGACTTTCAACTGAGCATTCTCCTCCTTGGAAGTGTACAAGAAATTCTGAAACATGAAAGAGTTTTGAACTTGAGAATAGTGTTAAACTAAGATAAGAACGTTCCTTCGGGTTTTGAAGGGAAAAACAAAGACGAAAGTATGGTTAACCTCAGGTTTTAGATCTCGATGAACAACTCCTTGGAGATGACAGAACGCTACAACGTTAAGGATCTGTAGAAGCACTGCTTTTGCATCATCTTCAGAGTATTTTCCTCCCCTATAAGAGAAGATGAATACGAAATAGTTAGACAGGCAACAGAACATCTCTAAGATAAATCTATGACCATAAATAACAAAATTCTATAGCAATCTTTAATAGGCAGACCTTGCTAGTATCCTGTCAAGGAGTTCACCACCTCCACATAACCTGAAAGTTGAAAGAAAGCAAATATTTATTCTCAGCTGAATAGTATGAACTATGAAGTAAGCCTGATTCTTTTACTGAATATATAATTAACATCTAGTTGATGCAACATCACAGGGATATATAAGCACATTATATGTGGTGTGATAACACATTTGTCTTACTCCATAACGATGTAGACATTGGCTTTATCTTCGAATGCATCATAGAATTGTACCAAATTTTTATGTCCAGATAACGCCCTCAGTATTTTGACTTCCCTTCTCACATCCTCTATAGATATTGCAGATGTCATCTGCCAATTCAAAAGTGATGAGCAACAGTCTATTACGGATTAAGCTAAGACTCAACCCAACTGTATATATATACCAATGTGTTTATGTAAATCCAGAATACAAATTCCTCAATTTTTTTTTGTTGAAATGTGAAAATTATATATCAACAAAAAAAAGAGGGTTTATACACAAACAGGACAAGAGAAATCCTGGGAAAAAATAAACAATTTGAGGATCCTAACTTCAAACCATCTTTGAAGAAGGTTTTGAAGTTTGTGAGGATGTACATAGTGAAGAGAGTAAATCCTATTTCGAATTTGTTTGTCAATGGCTTTCGCAATAACCACAGGAGCTGTGTCCAAGGCTTGCCAAGTCGCATTGTTAACATTCTTAGTCTTCAAATAAGACCATAGAGACTTCATTTACTAAACGACATAATCACAAAATGTCTACGCTTCCAATTTATTGACCAAATTAAAACGTCTACAAAATTTTCACAGAAAAGTCAGCAAAGCTAACATCTACTACCATTAAAAACTTGGTCATTGAAAAACAAGGATGAAACGCTAGTCACATCTAAAAACTTCAACCCTATCCGAGTTGAATAATACTTGTTTTTATATTAATATCTACGAGTTAAAGTCCACACACGCCATACTTTTCTTCCAAAAAGATGGCTTAAACAAAAGGACAATTCATATAGAAGAAAAGAAACATCAAGAGGCTCTAATGATCAAATCACAGGTTCATCAGCTATAATGAAAAAAAAAAAAGGAAAAGAATGGTTTGTTCTTCTAACTTTCTTCTACTTCCTTAAACTTAAACCATAAATAGACAACAAACAAGAGACCCATGAAGTCTTTAATATCTCACAATTCAACTATCACTACAATGAAGTGAAGCATATTAACAAGTTAAAGGCTTAAGGCATAATACTTAAGATTAAAACTAGAGAATTTCACAAGTGAAGTTTACCTTAGATTTTGGGATAACTTTAACAGCAACTTCCTGATCTTTGAGCTCTCCTTTCTTAAACTTAGCAGAGCAAGTGTACCCGAAATGCCCTCGTCCAATCTCTTCCCCTAACTCCATCCTACTCTGAAAGTCCTTCGAAAACCCAAATCTTTTATCAAGCCCTACCTCCTCTCTCTCCTCTTCCTCCGTTTGCTGCTTCACCGCCGTAAGAGTATCAGACTCCTTCTTCCCCTTCCTCCGCCGCAGAACATCCCGTATGTGTTTCGCCGGTGAAGGAGGATGAAAAGCACGAGCAAGCTGACGGAGAGGAGTGCTTGTAACGCTCTTACTCTCTCCTCCGGCGTCGCGGCTTTTGTTACGGCGGTGCCGGGCAGGGCTAGGCGTGTAGAAGGGGAAGAATGGAGACGCCTTTACGGTTGTTGAGGTACGAGCCGGTGATTTCCTGGGATGAGCAGGGGTAGAATCGTCATTGTGAGGAACTGCATCTTTGGGTGCATAAGGATTAGGTTTAACGGAGGAGGAAGGTTTAGAGGTACAGCCTCCCATAGTCGTCTTCTTCTTCTCCGGTTAAAAAAAAACAATCCCAAAAAGAGAAAACAAAAAAGACAGAAGAAGAAGAAGAAGAAGAAGAAGAAGAAGAAGAAGAAGAAGAAGAGATGAGAGTTGTGTCTGGACTTAAAGAGAATCACAGCAATGACATGGAAGCTCTCTGGTTTGGTTTTAATTTAGTTAGAAAGAGAGGGGAAGTGAGCTGTAGAAGAGAGAGAAGCCACATGGCAGAATCTGCGGGTGTGAAGTTGCTTCAATCTGATGAAGAAGGTAGATTTGGATTGGTAGAATTTTTGTTTGCTTTTTTGCCACCTCTTCCTATTTTTTGCCTTTTTATGTTTTCATTATTTCACATTTGTTTGTTTTTTCTCTAACCAATATACGTTTTCTTAGTTTTTATTTCATCATTGTTTTTTGTCTTTTTTCTTTTTCTCTTTTTCTTTTTGGTCTATTCTCTTTTGTCTTTTCTATGTTTTATATCATACCAAAAACAAAAGTTAACGTAAATTAGTGAATGCTGAGATCACATTATTTATAATTAAAATCTTACAGAAATGATAAAAAATAAGACGTTTTAAATTTGTTATGGATATATTGTAGCTCAATCTTGTGAAGTTGTTGGACTGCATTTGGTAAGAAACTAACCCAAAATGAAATTCCAACAAATAAAAGAGTATTCGAAAATAATGATAGTATAAAAATAACATCTCAACCAAATTTACCGTAAATACATCCGTTTTTTTCCCTTCATGTTTAACCAAAAAGTGATATTTGTAATATTTACTTATATGATTTGTTAACATTGAGACAAAAAGTGGTCCTTTGTAACCTTTTTACAGTCGGAAAAACAACACGTGGTTTGATGGTAACAAATTTGTAATTTTGTAGAGATGCTTCTAAAAATTTATCTAGAAACCACACACCAAAATTTATGTTCGTACCATTTTGCAAATGCGAGTGTTGTTACATATATATTGTGTGATGAAAACAGCGTACAAAAATCGAATAATTTCGCCCTCAAAATCAGGATTATGTTACATATATATGGTTCGACTGTATGTATGTGGTTGTTCTTGAAACATGCTGATGTACGTAATCCAACAACTTCATTGTATCTGGACACGACGTTTATCAATTTCATTATATTTAAATACAATATATCTCCACATTTTCAATAAACGCGGTCCACATCTCGAGTTTTTTTTTCATTTGATTTTCTCACTATTCTTGATTTGATAGTCTCGGATATCGAATAATTTACAAGATCGCAGAGACTAGTTTCATCTATAATCAGCACGTAATCTAGCCTACACAGTAAATCATCTTCTGTCAAGTTGATTAACTGGCATTGCAATTTTGGTTTCATGGATATAGATGTATGTGAATAAGGTTATATTAATTTGGGAGGAAAATTGGTTCTTGTTTGAATAAAGAATTACAAAGTAAATTATACTAATATGGTACTTTTTATATGTTTATCTGTTTGACAGTACTATAGTTTTATGGAAAAACTAGACAACCTTGTGTGATTTTGTTATTACCAATACTCATTTGTCTTTTAAGTTGATTTTAGAAAGAAAAATGGAATAATAATTAGTTTACAACTACTCTTAAAGTCACTTATACACTCAATTATTTTGACTAGTCAACTAAATCAAAAGAAAAAGTTGAAATACGTACAGCTGGGTTTGCATATCTTGTGCTATATAAATCCTCAATTATTCAATTAATCTCACACAAATAAAAAAAAATCAAAAACATACAAAAAATAAAAAAGACCCAAGAAAAACCCTCAACAAATTAACGTCACCATGCCTTCGTAAATAGCTTCTCATCCCAAAGTCACGGTGCTTGCTTCTGTATGGAGACATCTTAGAAACAAACAACGTATATATAGTATTATTTGGTTAATCAAATCTATAGTTTTTACCTTTATAATAAATAAATAATAGTTGTTGTTGTGGTAGGGAATGATTTTAGAGATTGTTAGGTGAGAGTGAGATGAAGGAAGGTTTGCCACGTCCCATGGTGAAGCCTCTGGTTCCATCAGGCATTCTTGGTCCCTTTGTTGCTGTTTTGGGAGATGAAGAGTCGTGTGAGCCAAGGCTAGGTATTCCGAGGCTGACTCCGAGCCCACTTCCGAAGCTACGTGCCCCTCCTCCAACTCCGTAGCTTCTTGGAGATCGTCCTCGTCCTTTTCCTCTCCCTTTGCCCCATAGTCCACCAACATTGTTATCATCACCCTAACGTGCATAGAAAGATAACTTATAAGTTGGTGTATGTGTACAAAAGTTCGTGGGGATAAGCAAGAGTACTAACGTCGTTTTCAAGCTGTGATTCAGTTAAATGGAGACGTGGAGAATCTTCTCCTGATTCATAAGAAGGGTTTTCATCATCAATGAGGATACCGTCGAAGTTTCTTCTGTTCTTGAGGACTGATTTGGGCTGTAAACACACAAATTAATCTCAGAGCGTTTCGAGTTGGATTAAGAAGAGAATATATATATATATACATATAGGAACATACCGAGCATCTAAGAAGCAGCCTCACACGAAGCCCTTTTCTCCAGTTTCTTTCATCGTTCAGCTTCTCAACCTGGTAAGATCACATTTGCTATGTATCTCAGAGACAAATTAATATACAGAGCCTTGGATCAGAGATTGTAAGTAAAGATTTACTCACAGCTTTATCCGCGATAACAGTGTTGTCATACTCGATAAGGGCGTGGATCTTTGGATTACAAACAGGAAGAAATGTTAAGCTCTTGGAGTCAAGGTAATAATTAGAAACGGATCATGGTACTTACTTTGTTGCTCATTAAGTAATCGCCTTTTGGACGAGATGAGTTGGATTCTGGAGGATGACAGATACGAATCGCTTTGACGCTGAATCAAATCCATAATGTTGTTGTTGTTTTAATCAGTATGTACAGAGAAGCAATAAATTTTTAACTGAAAGTATAAGCTTTCTTACTTTCCGATAACTCCAAAGATCTTCTCAAGGTTCTGGTAAGAGTGATCATCTGGCAAATTCTCTGCAACAACAGTCCTGGCCTGCACAAATATAACAATACTTGATAGATAGATTTATAAGATATAATATTTCTTTTTATGCTATGTCAAATTTACCTGTAATTCCTCTCTGTCTCTATCAGTAAATGGACTTGTACGCTTAACTTTCTTGCCGTCTTCACTCACAACCTTAATTTGGTTCACAAATCTCTCAGTATATTAACTTGGTGGTAACTCGAGAATAGATCAAGAAGAAGCTTACGAGCTTTGAGGAGGAGCGTAAAGCCAATGAAACTAGGTGGTGGTTACTCGTTAAAGCCTTGATCTTCTTCGTCGAAGCAATATAAGATATGGGCACTGCGTTTTAATGATATGAATAGGAAACAGATCTTCACAAATATGCAGAAATTTCTGAAGAATCATTTATAATTAATTATAAGGAAAACAATTTTGGCGTACCATAACCTTCAGGGTCTTTACTTATGTGCTTTGAAATGGACTCATTGGCTAAGAGACTCATGTCTGTAAACTGGTACTCAACCTATAAATGATTTCTTGTGAGTCAAGCTAGGTTTCTTTTTTAATTTGTGGAATTGAAAAGACAAACAAAAATCGGATTATTGGAAAAATCATCTAATTTCATTTATCGATTCACTAATAAACCAAGATGTAAAACCTGTTTTACGATCTTAAGGCGGAGATCATCGGAGAGCAAATTCTTCGACGAAGAAGAAGAGTTCTGATTAGCCGGAAACTGAACGGCCGGATTCGAAACGCAAAACGCTCCCGTCGGATCATGAACGTGATGCTGGGCAGTAGGATCTCCTCCTCCAACGTATATCCAATCCGATGAAGGAGAACCAACGCCGGTTCCTCGGCCGCCGCATCCTCCAATGCAACCGCCGTTGTAATGATAACAAGGGTAAAAGTAACCGGAGATCGGAGAAACCTGCGGTGCTGGTGCGGTGGTATGTGATCGTGGTACGAATTCTGGTGCATGAGCGTTGAATTTGAACGACGTCGCCTGAGCGCTAGAAGATCCGCTGCTTACGTCTGATCCTTTCTTCTCCGTCGTCTCCTTCGTGACCGATTCTACTTCTTCTCGTTGCAGCTGCGCCATTTTCCTCTCACTCTGCAAAAAATCTCTAACAAAATTTTTTTTGTTTTGTTTTTTTTTCAAAATCTAAACAATATTAACACTGAGTAGTTTTCTATTGTTTCTACTTTTTATTTTGATTTGATTTCTTCTTCTCTAATTTTTGTTATCAGTCTCTTACTAATATCAAAATATGCAAAAAGCTATCGGAGCCTTGTTTTTTCGCGCAAATTATGGATATTTAAAGAGAAAATTATGCTTCCATGTTTGACAGTCTCTTTTACAATTTCTCCATTTTTTTTGCCTTCTCCCAAAATAATCAATTTGACAAGTGGGAGAAAGCTCCTTGAAGCTATCGGAAACTTTGTTTGCTTTAGAAGATTCTTAAAACGCTGAGTGATTTTCTTCTCAAAAACAGCAAAATTCTGAAGAAAATACCTCACTAGTGCTACTTACTGTACCTTAAACTATATGTATCAGTTTCAAACGTTCAATGGACAAACAACCTTGTAATTAAGTTTGTCTCAAGTTCTGAAGCATAAGAAAAACATTGTATGGTGTTTAGTAAAAATCTGCAAAATATGATGATACAACTTTTCTTTTTGTTATGTATTCTTTCCAAAGAAGTTAGATTTGTTTTTGGCAATTTTATTGTCTATAGTGGAAAAAAAGGAAATAATTAAACAATTGGTTTGGTCTCAAAACATAGCTTACTCCTCATTCTTAGTTTTTGTCACTATATACCAAAACAAACATTTGAACGAACTTCCAGACGGCAGCACTTGCAAGCAAATTCAGAAAACGCAATGCTTACAAGTCTTCGAAATTGATGCCTTTTTTTAACTTACCAGTAAAGGAGACATGATCGAGGCCATGGCTTTGCCGTGTTTCAAGGTCCTGAACCAACTTCTACTGATCCAAAGAAAGTGCCCATGACATCAAATCGACTTTTTTTTTGGAGAACTGGGTTTTGCCTATGTTAAAAGTTTTACCAAAATTGGCCGCTTTGAAAAAAGGCGTTATTGTCATTGTTCGGTCTTGATGAAGTGGTTGGTTAGAAGATCAGAGACCAATGTGTCTTCAAATGAATCAACTTCAAAGAGTTCTTTCAGCTTCTCATCGCAAATGACTCTCCTCTTGTCAGAAGGATCCTAAGTTATGAAAAAGGTGTAAACAAGCAAGATAGGAAAACTACAAGTGTAGAGCGCCACTGGCATACCTGAAGATCATTCCGTTCTATGTAATCCCACAATCTCTTTACAACATCTGACCTCGACAACGAGCTTTCTTCATTACCCAAGAACTTGACAAGAGCATCTGAAAGTGGAAGGCCACAACCTTCTTTCTTCTGCTTTTTATCTTTCTCGTTTGGTTCCTCACTCTCTGTGTCTAACCGAATGCATATGGTTTGTTTAAACCTCGATGAAAAGAGGGACAAATCAAAATTCATCTAGCTTTCTTACCTTCATCTGCTTCCATTTTTTGCTTTCCATTCTTTAAAGAGTTAGAGCTAACTGATTCTCCTAAAACAGAGACAAACAACAATTAGTAAGGTTAAAAAGCCTAAACCGGGAAAAGATAGCTACCAGAAGATGTTAGAGCTTTTCAGTCCTCGAATACCTGCATTATCTTCTAACGGCCATATGTGCTTGGATAGTTGTTTATTCATTTGAAACATATTGATGGACTTGACAGAGAACAGAGATCGCAATGACTCGTCGCATATTATTGTGCGTCTATCATTTGGATCTTGCAAATTGTTCTCCTTTATGTACTTCCAAAGCATTTTCACGACCTGAAACCATTTACCAGACAAAATGTTAAAAACAAGGGATTTCGTTAATAAAATTAGACAAGTAGCTTTGAAATTTAGGCTCTGAGCTTGAGTTATAAAACCAAGAGAAACTAATTTACTCAAGTCAGCCATGTACCTCTGTCCTGGCTAATTCTGTCACCCCAGTAAAAGCCTGGAGCTCAGACGAGAGGCTGCAAACCTTCGTAAATCCACCTCCTCCTTTTCTCTTGGACTTCTCCACTGACTTGGCTGGCCTATTTGATAAAGAAAACTTAGATTATGGGCATTGGTGTGGCCGTAAATAGCTGCATAGTATGAAAAACTGAAAGGAAGAGAAAACTAACTTTTTTCTCTTGCGTTTCCGCAAGCTCTTAACTTCCTCATCATCGCTTTCTTCTTCATTATTCTCTGCCACTTCTTCGATTTGCTCCCCTTTCTCATTTGTTCCTTCTGATGCCTCATCTTCATCTTTTTCTTCTTCTTTCACACTGTTTGCACACACTGGAAAATAATCATATTACTGTACTTGCGTAACACAAACGCAGAAACTGCTGTCTCCAACCCAAAGTACTCAGGAAATATATGATACGGTTATACAAAACAAAATTGGTGTTCATAGGAACAACAAAATGCTGAGGGAAATATATTAATTATTAACACTAAAGAACCAATGTATTAACAGATAAAAACATTATTTCCAAACATTTATACATGATCGCTCTCTACAACAGAGTACTTCATTTCAGACATGTGATACAACTCAGCCGATCAAGCTATTTAGGATACATGGCTCACTGAACAGGAAGACTACAGATACATATATATAGATATCATGCAGTCCAATGTGACATATCTATGAAGAAATCAGGAAGACACTCTAAATAGAGCTCTATGATTATCATGAACACTACACTATCAAATTCAGTGAAATTTTGAGAATGATGGCAGTAAAATGACAAGTAAATTACCATCTCCATCACCTAAGGGCCAAATATGCTTCGTTAATGCCTTGTTCATTTGAAACATATTAATGGTCTTTACACGGAATACTGAATGCAGCAACTCGTCACACACTATCTTCCTCCTGTCCTTTGGGTCTTGCAAATTCTTCTCTCGGATATAGACCCACATTTTCTTCACAACCTGATAATATACACAATACAAAGAATGAAATTAATTTCACTCCAATAATCGCGGAACCGTTCTCGAACAAGATGACAATTACCTCGGTTCGAGCTAACTGTGATGCTCCAACAACCTGCTCAAGTTGTGGAGAAAGCTGACATACTTTGGCAAAGCCACCACCTCGTTTCTTCGCCTTTACTGGCCTAAACACAACATGAACAAAGTTGAATCTCTCTTTCAATTAAAACTAGCACCACACTAATCCGTTAAATTCCAAAAAGAGGAAAGCAAACAGTAAATAAATGTCTATATAACAAATGGTCTTAATAGAAATGCATCAGAAACATTTTGATTAATTTGATAGAAATGGCTAAAAATTACCTAAGAAATCAATATTTTGTGTATGATAATTGATTCATACACACTGAAATATCAGGAGATAGAAGAGAAAGATTCAATTTTAAAAATAAAAGATGATCAATATAAGAGAAATTACCGTTGTTCCTTCTCTTCTTCACTTTCACTTCCATCACCTCCTTCAATTTGTGCCTCGAGTTGGGTAATCTCGTCGGCATCAATGTCTTCTTCTGCCTTAGGGCTCTCTGGTTTCTCATCTGTTACGCCATTGCTCTCGAGATAAGCATCGATTTGATCCCTAATAAAGGCCTTCTTATCTGTCAAGTCGATACCTAAATCCGCCTCAAGCTGACGACGAACGCTAGCCGGAGTCGCCGTGTCTAGGTCGGAAGTACCGAGAATATCTTGGAGTCGGGTCACGAGGTCCAAGTCGGAAACCATTTTTCCGTTACTGAGGAAAACAAAAAGATTTTTCCTTAGAAAAAATTAGGAAGCGGCTGATGAAAGCGAAAACGATTCTTGAGGTGGAGAACTAGAGAGAGGGCATTTATGGAATTCCCTAAATTATAAACGGCGTCGTTTAGTGCTTTACTTTTCTCTATGTTTTTTTTTCTTCCCTTCACATATCATCAATTTATTAACTATGATGATCATTGTTTACTTTTCTCTATGTTATGTTTTTTTTTTCTTTTAAATCGGATTTTCCTTAATTGTGCGTAAGGGTTCGATTAGGACCTTAGTTACAAAATAATTAGGACATACACAATTAACACGTTTAATGGTAATAAATTTATGATTAATTGGGAAAAAGGGTTGTGTATCATCTCTTCTAGAAGGTTCATCACCCTAAAGAGAAGTACCGTACAAGTAAAGAGATTTCTTTGAATTGTGGTTTTGAACCACTTACGAAGTTCCTCTCGTGAATTCATATCTGCTGAAGAAGAGTTGGACCACGTAAATGAATCAATCACGAGATACATAAAATGGTTAAGACTTTGAATCTTAAAAAGTTATATATATTTTGGGAAGACTCTCGATTAAACATGAATTACCAAATCTAATTGATTAAATTATGATATCCAGATCTGGTTAGTTAAATTTTTAATTTAATGTTGACTTTTGAAAAAACATTAAATTTTGGGTTGACTGGCTAATTAAACATTCTGGGAATCTCAAATCAAAACTTCTCTAAATTCGAAAGCTAAATTAATATTTGGAACTTCGATTCAGTTCTCATCTTCCTTNTATTTGGAACTTCGATTCAGTTCTCATCTTCCTTTCAAAGAACTTCTAAGCTTGATTTTATCATTTCTTTCAAGAATGAGCTCAAATTTGTCGGTTTGAAGTATCAAAGACAACATTTCAAATCGACGAATTTGAGCTCATTCTTGAAAGAAAAGAGAAAATCAAGCTTAGGGATTCTTTAAAAGGAATGATAAGAACTGAATCGAAATTTCGAAAATCGATTTGGCTTTCAAATTTAAAGAAATTTTTGATTTGAGATTATCAGAAAGTTCAATTGGCCGAATTAACCCAAAATTTGATGTTTTTTTCAAAAGTCAACTTTACATTGAAATTTAATCAACAAACTCTGAAATTCATAGTTTAATCAACTAGATTTGATAAGTTTCCTATTTAATCGACATTTTTCCTAATATATTTTCGTCAAAATTTAATACATCAACCTGCATAAGAAGCAATTAGAGATGTATAATTTCAGATTTGTTGGTTTTGTTGGATAAGAATGTGATAAGAACTCACCAGCGATGATGTTGGTTGAAACTCACCGACGAGTCTTACACATTGATTAAGGGAAGAATACAAGTTGGATCAGGTTTATAGAAAGTCCCCCTCTCCCAAACAAAATGAGACTAATCCACTAAAAACCTAACTAAAACAATAACAAATTAGTCTTATATATTTAATTGAACTGTTTACAATAAAGGTCCAATAAGAACAACATAAGAAACCCAATTTCAGCCCAATTTTATATTATATACGTAACAACTGAATAAATCTTCTGCGAACTAAATCAAACGAGAAAAACAAATTAAAGAAAATTGGAAAAGGATTAGAAATTGATTATGTCATTATTAGCATATTTTTCGTTGTTGTTTTACATCATTATCATTCATATAGTTTATATTTAATATTATTTAATATCATTTTAGATCATATTATATATAATTCATGCATTAAAATCTTTAGATTGTGCATTTGCATATTTTTTTGTTTTTGAGCCTTTTTAGGTAATTGGAGCAAGTAACTTAAAGGTTTAGAGCTCAAGGGATGAAACATGCATGCAATGAGATTGGATTGGATCAAGAAAGGTGGAGAAAGGAAGACTGGGCCATGAGATCGACCATTTGACCGACGGCCTAGGTCGATTATAGCAAGCGGACGCACACGGCCTCGACCATACAGTCGATGGCTGTGACCCGACGATGGACAAGCACATGCAAGGACGCCTGCGACCAGGCCTCGACCAAACGTCTAAAGGCCACGATCGATCCAATCCGTTTGAACACCCGCGACCAGACCTCGACCAAACGCCCGAAGGTTGTAGTTGATCCAATCGTCCGAACGCCCGCGACTTGGCCTCGACCATCAGTCCGAAGGTCGCGTCCGACGATCCGACACGATGCCAGCTGCTACTACGGCTTGACCGTTTCCTCGACGCGACCCGTCCAATAGTTTCTTGCGGATTATGCACCCGTCCAATGCCTTTTCACGGATTAATCCTATAGCCTAACTACTCGACCACATGAAGACTCACTTGGACACTTGGCACTTTTTCATGGTTTGACCCGGTTTGTTCTAAGTCAACCCAATTTACTTTTTCATGGTTTTTAACCCTAATCCTTGGAGTATAAATACAAGGATTCAAATCATTAAACTAACCTGAGCCACATTTTCATTTATGTTCTTAATTTTCATAAGTTTCTTTGCTTCGCATCTAAGAACTCTTGAGAGAGAAATTTGAGAGAAACTTTGAGACTCATTTGGATGATTTTTTCTAGGATCATTTCTTTAATCAATTGAAGAATCTCTTTGTTTAATCTCATCTCTATTTTATCATGTTCATCATTTCTATTGCTTTCATTTTCAATTTCATGATGTGTGAGTAGTTAGCTAGAATGATTTTAGGATTTGACTAGATCTAGGGTTGGGTGTTTATTCATTGATGCTTAGGTTGTTATTTTCCTTCTATTTAGGTGGTCTTAATGCTTTATTTATCTCGATCACATGAAGAATGATGCTAGAAATTTTGTTGCCCGAGAGGTGTTCGATGAAATTTCCGAATAACCTATTTTAGAGCTATTCTTTTTAGGCCTTTTAGAGATGATGTCTAGGGGATTAATGGTCTTAATGAGCTTGTTGTTAATGCATTTTAAGCTTTAAATTGGAAAATGAGAGTTTAGCTTGGTTCATTGCTTAGAATAGGGTTCATTGCCATGAGAGTACAATGTTCTATCATTGATTATTTTGTCTCATGCCCTAGGCTGTGCTAGTAGTAGAACCTTGTTGCATCTTTGTTCAATTTCCCTGCACAAAATAGATTGTCATTTTCTTGAGCCATTCGTCTTTTAATCTTGATATTTGCTTGTTGCTTTGTTTGTTGGTGTTGCTTATTGCTTGCTTGGTTTAAATTTGATTTCATTTTAGTTTATGCTTGTTGCTTGGTTTATGCTTTGTGTGTGTATAATCTTGGTTCTTTTGTTTATTTTAATCATCAACTATTGATCCCTCTAACTCAATCTAGGATTCTCTTAGTCCTATTTTTGCCAATTCTAGGTTCCTTTGGGTTCGAACCTCAAGTGCTCACAATTACATATTTGTTGTGCATTTTTTAAAATTTTAGTTGTGTTTGCTTAACAAATTAGCACTCATCAATTTGGCGCCGTTGCCGGGGAACTTAAAGCAATTAGCTAATAGGATTTGGATTCTTATTAAGACTAGAGTTTATATTTTCGTTTGTTACTTATTGTTTTGAGTTTGTGGTCTTGTGTTTCTTTTGAAGGTGTATGCAATTAAGGAGCATCCAAGGAGAGATTCTTGAGTGTTCGGACATGCTTGCACTTGAGAGATCCAATAGAAGACTTGCAAAAGAAAGACGAGCTAAAGAAAGGGAATATCACGTTAGAAGCTTGGGTATGGAGAATCAAGGTGATCAACCACCGGTTGAAGATAATGTGCCTCCTCCAATGGGAAATGTTAATAGTATAGGAGTTTAAAATCGACCTCCGAGATTTGATCAACCACCTGCTGATGCTAGACCAATTGGGACTTTTGATGAGCCAAATCTCCGGGAAGTTTAGTATGGGATTGCTACTCCGACTATAGCAGCTAACAACTTCGAGATTAAGTCGATCTTGAACAACATGGCTCAGAATCAGCAGTATAATGGGTTGCCTCTAGAAGACCCTCTTGATCACCTTGATCGTTTTGAGAGGTTATGTAGGACATTTAAGATGAATGGTGTGCTTGAAGACACCATTAAAATGATCTTGTTTCCATTCTCTCTTGGGAACAAAGCTTCACAGTGGGAGAGGAACACTCCATCGGAATTGGTCTGTACTTGGGATATGGTCAAGAAGGAATTCATCACCAAGTTCTATCCCAAACAAAAGACGGCCAAGCTTAGAAATGACATTTCAAGTTTCAAGCAAATGTGTAATAAAAATCTCTATGAAGCATGAAAAGATTGAAGGAATACACAAGGAGTTGTCCACATCATGGGTATCGAAGGAGAGTCAATTGGGGATCTTCTACAGGGGAACGCTTGAGCACTATAGGAGAACTTTAGATACAACTAGCAATGGGAGTTTTGCTAGTTTGATTGCGATTCGAGGAGAGCAACTGCTTGAAAATCTCACTCAAAGTGAAGCTTGCTATGGAGGTGACTATGATAAGAGTGTAAGGGATTCAGATTTGGAGAACCAACAGTATAAAGAGCTTAATGAAAAAATCGCCAAGTTTAGTAAGGTTTTTCTTGAGAATCAAAAAGTTGTGAACTATGTTGGTGAGGTTAGTGGTGGACAACAAGGTTGTCAAGATTTGGTTTATGAAGGTAGTGATGTTGTGCAAGAAAAATGTAGCTACTTGGGAAATCAAGGAAACTATCAAGGAGGCTATCAAAACTGATCCTACAATCAAAGCCAGTACTATCCACCTAGAGCACCTCAAGACACATCCTGGCATTTTAGAGGGAGAGTACCCGTTCAAAGCCCTTTGAATATTTTCTCATCTAAACTCTAGATTACATCTCCGGTGCAACAAAAAGGAAACACTTATCAACCACCTCAAGTGAGTGAAGTTGGAGGTATTCGAAACATTTTGAGACAAATCATTGAGGGTCAAGCAAAAGCTCAACTAGAGTTAACTAAACGATTGGATAAGATTGAATACAGGGTAGATGTTAGCTATACCGAATCTCAAGCCAAGTTTGAAGACATCTATACCGAATCTACGGTTGCATCAAATAGTCATCTTTCTCTTAATTGAAGGACATTTAGACTTGAAGTGACCATATCCTTGACATTTAAGGCATTGTTTATTAGCTTTATAGTTGTCTTTGTTAGCTGTCTGTTTGACAGAAGCTTGATATTCTTTCCTTTGTCCTCTTTTAGCCTTCCAAAAGAATCTTTTTACTATTAAACCAACTTTCTCTTCTAAACTTTCTGTAGAATCATTCTCACGAGTTGGTTTTTCCGCTACAAGAGCAATACTCTTTCCTTTGATAGCTCCATCCTTTGATGTAATATGAAGCTCATAAGCTTGCTTCATGCCTACAACTTGATCGAATCTCATATTATCAGAATTCTGAGAAACTTCGAGAGATGAACGGTGACCATGAAACTTAGTGGGAATACACCTTAAAATTTTTTGACCAGCTTCTTGTCTTTATATGTTTTTCCCAGAATCAATTCGTCATGTGCCAAGGAAGACAACTTACTGCTAAACTCAGCAACTGTTTCATCCTCTCCCATAGACAAATTCTCGAAACGTGATGCTAGTATGTCTATCCGAGTTCTTTTCACACTGCTTGCTCCTTTAAATCCCACTTCTAGAATATCCCATGCTTTTTTTGCACTTTTCCAGCATTAAACTCTTTTGAAATGATTACTTGGAGTGACTTGAAAATCGCTGACAGAGCTTTTGAATTCCATTTAGCATCTGATTTTTCTTCAGCAGTCCAATGTTTTCTTGGTTTTGGTACCACAACACCATCCGCATCTTTTAACATAGGAGGTTCCTAACCTACTTCAATAGTAAGCCATGCATCAGAATCAATCCCTTGAATATATTGAGCCATCTGAACTTTCCAATGACCGTAATTGTCTGGATTCCGCTTAAGTGTTTTTGCGACAACAACCAATTGTTGCTGTGAATTGTCCATCGTAACCTCAGGATCTAATACCTATAAATAGTAACAAACGTTATGCGGTGTACCGCTCTAATATTAATTGTAAAAGACAATTCAATAACACAAGAGATTCCAAACCAAGAATTACGTGTGGAATTATTCTAAACTTCTATTGGACTTCTATTGGACTTTTTCTAACTAGAATCCAACCTAAAACAACTTGCTAACACCGATATCCTAACAAGGCTCAATCAATAAGCTTTCTAAAACTTAATCTCTAAATTCCTAAAAAGCTCGAATGCTAATTGACTACCTTTTATAGCATCAAGGTTCACGAGTTTAAACTCTTGCAAACTCGTAACCAACACTTAAATCTAAACAAATTCTCTGTTGATAAGTCTTCTTGATAGTCCTTATCTTCTTTTTGAATCCTCTGTGATAAGATCTTCTTTTGAATCTCTTAACCGCTTCAACAAACTTTATCTGCACGTCGCACATGTTTGTCACGTGATCTTCATTAATTCGAATCCTTGTGACATGCATGTGATCTTCAAGCAACTTCAAAGTCAAGAGTTAAACTCTTTCTCCTCAATCCAAAAGAGCTCACACAGTAAGGTGGTAAAATTAGAGCATTTGAACCCTAGGGTACAATTACGAATAGACCACAAAAGCTTCACTCTTTTTGTGGAATCTGCAAACCAATACTCTAACTCTAAACTAAAATAATAAAATTAAACTTATTTTGAAATCAATATGAGAAAAGTCATAAGAGAATTTGAAATCAATAAAAGAGAACTCGAGCCATATTAGGCAAACTCTTGATACAATTGAAGACATAAGTAAAAAAGAGAATTTCTCAATCAATGGCATTGATTTGTCGTTTTGATTTTCTTCTCCTGTTTTGATCATAGCACATGGAAGAAGTTACAACCATTAGGTTTTTACTTCATGTCTTGAGCCTTATCGAATTGAAGAAGATCTAAGCTAAATGAAAGCTTTCGGCCCAAGAGAAAACTTCTCAAGTTATGTCTTATTAACAGGCTTAAGATTATATTTAATCTAACCCCAGTTAGAAATTAAATTGCCACATTTCTAACATTAAGTTAGATTACCAAATCATTCCAAATGATCTTTCATAGCGGCCGAAAAACGCTATAATATGATAGGATAACGGTTTAGAAAGCATTCTGACATCGCTTGCGATAATAGGTTCATGACCTTTTATAGCGATTTTTTGTTTTGCTATAATAAACCTGAGTATTATAGCGTTTTTATGTTTGCAATTAAAAATCTAAGAATAGTGTTTTTTAGTCTTATTGTTTATTAGTTCATTGCATTTATTTTACTTTACCATAGCGTTAATTATTTGCTATGATTTATTAATCTTTGTCTTTCAATTGCATTTTATTTTTAGTGATTGATGAAATCCGATTTTTTTTTCGTCAACTGAACTGTATTAATCAGATAGTACATCATTCATTACATGTAAGTTTATAAAAGAGGGGCAAGAATTAAACAATTGAGAACTACAGTTTGGCAACTGGAGAATATGATGGGCAAGAGTATGAGGGGCAGCATTACAAAGTCGTGGAAAATATGTAAATGTAATGGAAGAAAACATATGTTGCCATTGTTTTATCGTCTTCATTTGTTGTAGCAGTCTGGCATTATGAGAGATCCCAAGCAAAACCCGGTGACGTGATAAGTTATCTCCCTCAAAGATGATTGAACGATATCCCAAGCTCCAAGCACATTGTGGACTCCATAGCAGAGTCGTAGCTTCAGCCTCTTCACAGGTGAATCTTCCTGTGTGTTTCCCATGCCACAGTGTAGCACAGTCCCAATTGAATTGCGAACAATCCATCACATTCCTGCATAATCTGAATTAACCTTATGTGTATCATCGAAATTGCATTTAACTTTGCCCATTAGAGGAGGTTGCCATCGTTCAACTCTAGATTGTTGGTCAGATGAAAGACTATGATCATGACTAGACATTACATTTGTCCATTTTAAGACATCACGTTGAATACTTTGCCAAGTCTTCATAGGAGGAATAGATGATTGTGCATACATAGTTGAATTGTGGGCCTTCCAAACATGCCAAAGTGTCCATAAGGGTAGTAATCTAGTGTAGAAATCTAGCCTTGTATCCTCATAAATCCGCAATATGCAGCGAATTTTATCTTCAATAGTTACTTGGGGATCAAACAAAGTATGAGTAGGAAGACCAGTAAGACGCCATACCATTTGAGAATAATCACAAGTGAATAGAGCATGATCAATTGTCTCGAAAGCTACACAACATCACTTACATGTAGATGGTACAGATATATTACGCCGCTGAAGATTCTCTGCAACACCAATTGCACGGGAAAGCATCCTCCAAACAAAGTGTTTCAATTTTGAGGCAATACATAAAAACCATAGACGTGTAGTTATGTCCTGATGCATTGCTAGCGGCAGCCTAGCATAGGATAGGGAGGCGTCTAAACCCAAAGCCACATAATAACCAGATTTAGCCGTATAGATGCCATGTGGTGTGAAGTTCCAGAACTGAGTATCCGAAGTCGATATCAAGGGGATATAAGTTTTTAAAACATGAAGACGATCTACAGAATCTGTTGTAATTCCAAGAGAAGAAACCGATTCCTCTAAACTAAGATCAATACTTCTCTTGCT